>CAUYQV010166606.1:0-23347 GCA_963574575.1 Galagoides demidoff
GGGCATTGTGGCGGGCGCCTGTGGTCCCAGCTACTTGGGAGGCTAAGACAGGAGACTCGCTTGAGCCCAGGAGTTGGAGGTTGCTGCGAGCTGTGATGCTACAGCACTCTACCCAGGGGGACAGCTTGAGGCTCTGTCTCAAAAAAAAAAAAAAAAAAGAAAAATAAAGATTTTAAAATTAGATAGATATGAATTTGGATTCTAGCTCTGCCACTTAACTATGTGAATGTGACTCTGGGCAAGTCAGTTAATATTCCTCAGTTGTCTCATCTATAAAATGGGTGCAATTTCAAATAGATAACTATTTTAAGTTGCACGTGAACTTTATGAATACCCTGTACTACATAAAGAATTACTGGGAAGCACAAGCACATATAAGAGCACACAACACAGAAGGCCATGGTTAACACTAATGGTTCATTTTCCCTGAGGATCTCCTTCTACCTAGCTTCTTCCTCTAACCTCCTCAGATTTCTGTTCTGTTTCCTTCATATTCTCCTTTGCCAGCCTGTTGCCATTTCCCTACAACAGTTATTCCTTTCCTTTCCAAGGGCAGTCTTACTTACGGCAAAACCCTAACAATTAGCAGAAATTATTGGGAGTGATTATATGCTTGAAATTTATATGATTAGAAAGATTTCCAGATTTTAGGGTCTGAATGCCAAAATGTAACAGCAGAACTCTGGTAGTCAACATGACATCCTCCATAAACTAACATTAGCATCTAGATGCATCAAGCATTATGCTATAGCTACTGGGCTTACAGAGATGAGGATGCAGTCCCCTCCCTCAAAGAGTCTATTGTGCAAGACACAGGTATAGAAACAAATACTTGTAGTAGAGTATAAGTGCACAAAGAGAGATATGTATAAAGTACAGATTGTGGAGGAGAATGGAGAAACTCAAACTGCTTTATCATACTGCTGTGAGGGGTGGAACAGAATAGGATAGGTCATAAAGATCTCTTTAAAAGACACCAGGGGGTGGTGCCTGTGGCTCAAGGAGTGGGGTACCGGCTCCATGTACCTAGGGTGGCAGGTTTGAACTCAACCCCAGCCAAAAAAAGAAAAAAGAAAAGACACCAGGTCTAGCTATGCTCTTACACAAGCTATAGCACCTTGGCCAATTCAATTCACATCTTTTAAGCCTTGGTTTCCTTATCAGAAAAATCTCCACTATTCCTTGTAATTTTAATGCTCATTGACTATTTACCAAGTAGAAAAGTCAAGGGAAATCCATACTTCTCCCTTTTTTCCCCATAGTTTTTCTTATCCATTCATTGTCCTTTGTAGCTAGTTGGTCATTTCTAGCAGTTTTGCTTTTGACTCTCCTCTATGAACGTGGTTCTAGGTTTGTGCATTTAATATCACAACTACAAAATATGTTCTTTGGCAAAAAGAAGTTCCATCGTATGCAAAGATCTGTTTCTCCATGTTCCTTGTCAAATGAGATGACAGGTCAAGTCCTGAGCAATAGTTTTCAATTTTGACTCCAAGGATTCTTTTTAGACATTATGAGATTTCAAAAACTATTTTAGTAACTTAAGATTGACCCACACAAAATTCCACCTCCATATCCATTTAAGAAACATTTATTAAAGCTTTCTCTGTGTCAGGCATTAGGCTGGGGGCGATGGGGGGGATGCAGAAATGATTAAGATATGGTCTGGGGTTGTCAGGGAGCTTATGATTTATTTAGCAGCTGTGGCAGAGAGCCCAGTGCTATATAAAACATATAATAAGCTAGGCAATCTTTGTTCTGTCACAACTGGAGCCATGAGTCCTAAATATATATATATGTGGTTTTTGACTAGAAGTTGTGCATTCGGTAGGTGTTGAAAGCCACATGTCAAAATTCGAGTTGTTAAAAAAAAGTTCAACCTCATTAGCAATCAAAGAAATTAAAGTTCAAACAATGAGATTTCATTATTTTTCTAGCAAATTGGCAGGGATGAAAAAAATGGAATGACAATAAGAGTGTGACAAGATGGGTCCTCTCATATACTGTTAGTGGAAACAGCAAATAAACTACAGTGCATCCATAAAGAAATTAAGGTAGCCCCACACAAGTGAATTCTATGCGATCATCAAAATAATGTTTTCCAGTGTATTTAAAGATATGGCAAAATACTCATGAAGTAATAGTGAAAATAGTAAGCATCAAACTATATGTACAGCATAATATTTTGGTAAAACAATATATTTTTCTTTGTGAATGCATAGAGAAAAGGCTAAAAGGAAATATGCCAGACGTTAATAGTACTTACACTTGGTGGAGTGATCATAGGTCACTTTAATATTCTTGTTGTTTTTTTTTTTAAGATAGAGCCTCAAGCTATTCCCCTGGGTAGAGTGCTGTGGCATCACAGCTCACAGCAACCTCCAACTCCTGGGCTTAAGCGATTCTCCTGCCTCCACATCCCTAGTAGTTGGGATTACAGGTGCTCGCCACAACACCTGGCTATTTTTTGGTTGCAGCCATCATTGTTGTTTGGTGGGCCTGGGCTGGATTTGAACCCACCAGCTCAGGTGTATGTGGCTGGTGCCTCAGTCGCTTGAGCCACAGGCGCCGAGCCAATCTTGTTTTGTTTTTTTTTTAATTTTCCAAATTTTCCTTTTTAAAAAACAAGTTATATTGTATATATATTTCAGATACACAACATGCTGTTATAAGATACATATATAATAAAATGGTTGCTATAGTGGAGTAAATTAATGTACCCATCATCTCACATGGTTACCCATTTCTCCCCACTGTGGCGAGAACAGCTATCGTCCACTCATTTAGCAAAATTCCTGAATGGAACACACTATTATCAACTATAGTTCTCATGTGGTACACTGGATCTTTTGACTTATTCATCCTAAATATTTGCTACTTTGTATCCTCTAACCTACATCTCCCCATTTCCTTCCCCCAACTCCAACCCTTCTAATCACTATTTGTACTATTTTAGTCCCTATCTCTAGATATTTGGCCTTTAGATTTTAGGTTCCATGTATAAACAAGTTCATGGAATACCTTTCTGTGTCCAGCATATTCCACTTAGCATAATGTCCTTCAGGTCCATCCATGTTGTGGCAAATGGCAGGATTGCCTCCTATTCACACACAGAATAACAGTCCATCACACACATGCACACATGCATGCATGTGTGCACCACAGTTTCTTTATACATTTGTCCATTGGTGTCTGCAGATCTTGGCTGTTGTGAATAATGCTGCAGTGAGTGTGGAACTGCAGATATCTCCTTGACAAGCTGATTTCATTTGCATGGGGTATATACCCAGAAGAAGAATTGCTGGGTCATACAGTAGTTCTATTTTTACCTTCTTTAGAAACCTCTATATGTTTCCCACAATGGCTGCATCAATCTCCATTCTCATCAATAATGGACCAGGGTTCCCTTTTCTCTATGTGCTCATCAACGTTTGTTATCTCTTGTCTTTTCCATGATAGCTCGCCTAACAAGTTTGAAGCAGGATCTCAGGGTGGTTATGATTTGCATTTTCCTGATGATTAGTGATACTGAGCAGCCTCCATGTGCTTGTAAGCCAATTTTTTTTTAAGTTAAACAGTATTACAGGTGATTTTTGTCACTCTTTTAAATGTTTTTTGAATTTTCCAAATATTCTGCAACAATACACAACAATGTATGTATTTCTAGTAATGAAAAGGTATTAAAATACATAGAAAAAGGAAGAATATACACTAAAAATGTTAATAGCAATTTCCCTCAGATAGTACAGATGATGGTATGAGGTTTTTGTTCTCTATGTTTTCCACATTTTAAAACTTTTCTACAGTGAACATGTACTAACTTTAAAAAACTAAAACTTGATTAAGGAAAACTAGACTGTCAGATGAATTAGTGAAACTAACATGAACTGGGATGCATTATTTATGTGAGTCAGTTCTACTACCACAGAGCTTTGGGATAGTTGTAGGCTCTGCCTTCAGTGAATGTGTTTTGGGGCAGGTCACTTAACTTGTGTGTGCTTTAGGGAGTCAATAACGACTGCATGCTTCTAAAGGATACTGTGATGGTACATGTGATAGGATCAGTGAAATGCTTTGAACCCAAGAAAGAAACATACCCAGCAAGCAGGAATGGATATTTTAATTTTCTACTGTGTAATGTTTCTCTTCAGATTGCCCTTGGCCATTTCACCCATTCTCCTTTCTCCAACCATCATCTCTGTACAGATGACTCCCAAATCTCTATCTACCACTCTCCATCATACATGTAACACTTCTTCTTTATAAATCCTCTTTCTCCTTCCCTATTCTTCTTGTTCTCTGGCTCCTTTTCCTTCCATCTGTTGCCTGTACCACAAATATTTTCATATCAACTTAAATTGATTATGAATGAATCATGTACTTGATTAACCAATTTCTCTCAAATCAATAAAGTGTGTTTAATTAACTGGGATATGAAGTTTATAGAACCACTTTTCAAATTATTGTTCTTTGGCTCTTGATAGGTCCAGCTACCTAAATAAATATCATGTGCTAGAAAACACTGAAATATAAATGTGATCTCCCCTTTCATTTTATGAGGTCAGCCCCCAAAGCTCTGAGTTCAAGAGTGCTGTCCTCAGAGTCAGGGGAGCTGGGTTCTATCTTGATCCTACCAGCAACCTACCGTGTGATCTTGGGTACATCACATCCCCTTGCTAGGCCTATTTTCTTGCCTCTAAGATAAAGGGAACAGACTGGATTATCTCAAAGGGCCAGATGGTATATAAGAAATCATCTCAACAAATGGAGAATTGGGAAGCATCACTGTACAAATGAGCTGCCTCCACTGTTCCCTATCTCCCTGTCTAGAACAGTATCAAGCACTAACCAGGAGCTAAATGTATGACAACATAATTGAAATGACACAGAACAGCAGAGGTGCCACCATCCCAAACCAGCAAATAACCTTTTACTAGCAACTATAGTCCACTAAGCCTTTTGGCAATTATTCCTAAACAATAAAGCTGTCAGCCCTAGTTTTTAAAAGTACTTACAGAGAAAGGGATAAACATGGGGGAGGAGGGCTAGTCTTGTTAGAAGAGTGGGTTAGCAGAGCTGGGGAGATATTTTAATCTGCCAGACAATGTTCTGAGATGGTATGGTAAATGAGAGATCAGACTGTTATCAGGATGAATGGACATCTGGGGACAAAAAGCAGGCCACATGTACATAGTCTAATACGTGGAACAACAAGCAATTCAGGAAAGGGGGCTGCTAAGCGAGTGCCTTGCCATTATCTGGAGAAACATCCTAACTATCACTAATTTCCCCTTCACCCATCCTACTCAATACAAAATAGACACTCTTGCCTTCACATCATCTCCTGTAAATGGCCTTAGGACCACTGCTAGCATATAGTGCTCCTTCATGCAAATTAGAAAAATGCTCTCCATGGGTGCTCTTAGGTACCCACACTGGGGCCATGCAACTAGAAAAAGGATAGAAGGATTGCAAAATGTACTCTCTGTTGCTGGACTATTAGAAAATAACATTTGTTGAGCAGTACACTGGTTGGATTTTGGCTCCTGATGAACCATGCTCTGGTTTTCTCTCTCTCTCTCACCACCCAGCAGCCCCAGCATTATTCCAGGGCTGTCCACTCCTCTTGCACTTCCCTTCACCATTTCCCTCATCACTGTGATTATACCAGGTGCTACCGTCAGTCTCGTACTCGGGATTGGGATCACATTCATCCCTGAATGACTGAAAACTAAAGCTTTCAGTCTGTACCTTAATAAAAAGGATGCCATTTTAGAAGCTGGAAACCAGAACATAACTCATTTGGTGTGTGTGGGGGATATTTCCAAAGTGTGTGCCCATGGAACATTTTGTCTCATGAAATATTCCTTGGAAAATAAGACCATCTCTCTTGTGCAGATTAAAATCACAAATTAGTTTGACCCACCATTTCCCAAACTTATTGTAACTTATTCCTAAACTATGGAAAACTATTCAGAAGCTCTCATATCCCACTGGAGGCTTCATTCCCAGGAAATTTCCCACCAATACAGGCCTCTACACTTCCAGGCCAGCCTTTTTGGAGAGGGTTTCCAAAGGCCAGATAGCGTGCTTGGGGCCTGAGGGAGGGGTTCCTGGAGAGCAGCAATTCCACACTGAAATTCCCTGGCTTAGTGTCTCCTCCACCTTCTCTCAGGAGGCCCATGCAGACATCTGCATGAAAAAGAAGCTCTGCCAAGGAATCTTTTTCTGCCAGGGAATCCAGAGCCCAGTTGGGGTGTGCCGGGCTGGAGATGATGGGGACCATTCTACCTGCTTCAGATGGCGGTGAATGACTTTAGCAAACAAGGGCTGGGACTTGGAAGAGAAAAGAAAGCAGGCAGGTTTCAGGATCCAGACAAAGAGAGACGCTTGAGAGGGATTCACAGACACCCTCCCCACCTACCACACATATCTATGTCAAGATTTTGAGTTTGTGCTTTTTCCTCCCTGGCTGCCTGAGGATCGTCCACCACCATGAACGACACAGTCACTATCCAGACCAGGAAGTTCACGACCAACCGTCTATTTCAGAGGAAACAAATGATCATTGATGTCCTTCACCCTGGGAAGGCAACAGCACCAAAGACAGAAATTAGGGAAAACTAGCCAAAATGTACAAGACCACACCCGAAGTCATCTTTGTATTTGGAGTCAGAACTCACTTGGGTGGTGGGAAGACAATGGACTTTGGCATGAATTACGGTTCTTTGGATTATGCAACAAAAAATGAACTCAAACATAGACTTGCAAGGCATGGCCTGAATGAGAAGAAAAAGACCTTAAGAAAGCAGCAAAAGGAACACAAGAACAGACTGCAGAAAATCAAGGGGACTGCAAAGACTAATAATGTTGGTGTTGGCAAAAAGCGAGCTGGAGAATGGATTACAGGCAAAGGAGTAAAGACTCTACAGCGATGTTATCTGCAGCCATTGTATAGATTTTTCACAAGAGGATTAAGAAAGACTTGTCATGTGAAAAAAAATAAAAAAAGATTTTGAGTTTGCAAAGCACTACTTGAGTTAGCTCATTGGATCCGTGGCAATTCTGTGAATTAATAAAGGGAAATTGTATGCTTATGAAAAACCTAGTATATGTCAATCAATGAAACTTTCATCCCTATGGTACCCTACCAAATAGTTTAAATTCTCAAGACAATCTTGTGAGGGTAAGGGCCATTATTATTCCTCTTTTTTCCAGATTTTGAAACTGAGGCTCAGCACGGCTACTTTATAATGGTCATTGAGCTAGGTGCTAAGAATATGAAGGAGAATCAGCCAGAAAAATTCCTTTCCTCAAAGCATTCACAGCCTGTTGTGGGAGAACAGCAACTAAGCAGCATTCAGAGAACACTGTGAAAAACTATGACAGTGAAAACTCTGAGTGCTTACCAAGTGGCAGCTTCCATGCTAAGTGCTTTGAACATGTTATATTATTTAATCCTCATAACATTCCTAGAAGAAAGGTTATATTATTATTCTCCCCTTTCCCCATTTTTAGAGAGAGTATCCCTTGGGGTAGAGTGCCCTAGCATTATAGCTCACAGCAACCTCAAACTCTTGGGCTTGAGTGATCCTCTTGCTTCAGCCTCCCAAGCGGCTGGGATTACAGGCACCTTGCCACAACGCCCGGCTAGTTTTTCTATTTTTAGCTGGGTCTCACTTTTGCTCAGCCTGGTCTCAAACTTGTGAGCTCAGGTAATCCACCCACCTCAGAGTGCTAGGATTATAGGCGTGAGCCACCACACCTGTCTCTATTATTATTTTCATTCTAAAAATGAAGAAACTGAGCATGAGAGAGATGGACTAACTATTCTGGGTTTGACCAGACATGGTAGAGTCATAATTTAGTCTCAAATCTCTTTAGCAATGGATCTGCTGTTAACTATGGTTAATTATAGAGGATCCTATGAAATCATTGTTGAAGAGCACCTCAAGTTTTACCATATTTTAGCATACATATTAAATCAACTTTTTAAAAGATTGTAATATTCACTTAAACTACAAGCTTAAGTTTTGTTTTTTGTTTTTTGTTTTTTTTTTTTGAGGCAGAGTCTCACTTTGGAACCCTTAGTGGAATGCTGTAGCGTCACAGCTCATAGCAACCTCCAGCACTTGGGCTCAGGTGATCCTCCTACCTCAGCCTCCCAAGCAGCTGGGACCACAGGTGCCTGCCACAACGCCCAGCTGTTTTGTTGTTGTTGTTGTTGCAGTTTGGCCGGGGCCGGGTTCAAACCCACCACCCTCAGCATATGGGACCAGCGCCCTACTTACTGAGCCACAGGCGCCGCCCAGGCTTAAAATTTTAGTTGTAGATAATCTCATCATATTAAATGACTAATCTCCATCTAGTCTGCTTGCCCTTAACTTGAGGCAATTTGGGGCTACTGGGCTCTCAAAAACAGAGCTAGAACCGGGACCGCTTAGATTAAGTCAAAAGAATGAATTGACTTATTAGTATGTGAAATTTGGATTCTAAAAGCTCGAATCTGGTCAGTTTCTGCGTAAAGTTTTAACTTTGGGTTGTTGTTTTGACAAGATTAACAAGCCCCAAATTTGACCAAACTAAAGTTTGGTTACATTTTCTGTGTTATTAATAGCTTAAATGGGGATTGGGTAATGGATGACACGAAATATATTTGGAGATACTTAAAGAAACTGAAGGGTTTAGAAAGCCCAGATTCATACAAGAAGTTGTTAGGTCCTTCCACCAAACTCATAAATTAGTCTCACATGTGATTATGAGCTTGAATTTATTCTTTATTGGCTACGTCTTGGTATTTTAGGAAAAGGAGATTTTTTTTTTTTTGGTCACTCAGTAATTGAGGACTTTTACTTTCCACTCTACCCTTGAAGAGTGGAACATTTATTTAATATGCCATATTTGCCTTCCAGTCTGATCAGCATATGCCAAAAAAATGATTTACCAGGCTCCTCCCACTGCAGAAATACAATCAATTCTGCATGCCAACACAAAGATGCATAAATATGCGGCCAATGCTTAACCCACAGACCTCTAATAAAGGTCAAATAGACAACTCTAGCCTCAATAAGGTGCCCAGTTACAAATTAAAATTGTCTCGTGTATCTTTTATTTTAAACAAATTTTCACAACATGCATCACAGAAGAGACCGAGCTTACTATTCTACTGCCTCCTAGACTTCCACATGTCCTTGTGCCTTGCCCAGCTCTACAGGGTGCCTTTCACAGGGACCATGATGTGAACAAGCGAGGCATGATCTGCACAACTGCCCACAGCAGCCCACTGTCTTCTCCACGCCTTCCACTTCCCAGAACATCACTTGGGTAGTTTTGAGCTTGCATACTTTAGATGCTTTTGCTGATACAACCTCTTGACATTGAAACTTGGCTCTGAGGCTCAGTGTGATGGCTCATGCCTGTAATCCTAGAACTCTGGGAGGCTAAGGTGGGTGAATTGCCTGAGCTCACAGGTTCAAGACCAGCCTGACTCAAAAAAAAAAATTTAAAAAGGCTCGGCGCCTGTGGCTCAATGGGCTAAGGCTCCAGCCACGTACACCTAAGGTGGCGGGTTCGAATCCCCAGCCTGGGCCCGCCAAACAACAATGATGGCTGCAACCAGAAAATGGCCGGGCGTTGTGGCAGACGCCTTTGGTCCCAGCTACTTGGGAGGTGGAGGCAGGAGACTCGCTTGAGCCCAGGAGTTGGAGGTTGCTATGAGCTGGGATGCCATGGCACTCTACCCAGGGGGATAGCTTGAGGCTCCGTCTCAAAAAAAAAAAAAGACCAGCCTGACTGAGCTCACAGGTTTGAGACCAGCCTGCGCCAGAGCAAGACCCTGTCTCTAAAAACAGCCAGGCATTGTGGTGGGCACCTGTAGTCCCAGCTACTCGGGAGGCTGAGGCAAGAGGATCACTTGAGCCTAAGAGCTTGAGGTTGCTGTGAGCTATGAGGCCACAAAACTCTACCAAGGATGACAAAGTGAGACTCTGTCTCAAAAATAAAGAAAAGAAAAAGGCTGGGTGTGGTGGCTCACGCCTGTAATCCTAGAACTCTGGGAAGCCGAGGCTGGCGGATTGCCTGAGATAACGAGTTCAAGACCAGCCTGAGCTCACAGGTTCAAGACTAGCCTGACTGAGCTCACAGGTTCAAGACCAGTCTGAGCCGGAGCAAGACCCTGTCTCCAAAAACAGCTGAGCATTGTGAAAGAAACTTGGTTCTGTTTAGCAGTACTATGAAAACACAAGAGAGAGGGATACCCACTCATTTATTAGCACTGCTTTCTCCCATCAATTCTAAGAACATTCAACATTTTCATTCTTTATTAGACATTAATGAAAACAATAAGCAAACCTGGGTCAATAGTAATTGGTCTCATGTAGAAAATGACAGCTAGTCAATTATTGTTGATAAGTCCCTCAAAACAGCAAATAACACATCTGTGTGATACCTCCTCGTCAATAGAATAGCCATAAATCCAAGTCTCAATACTCCAACCAATGCTCTAAAGAAAAAAAAAAACATTTTCTTTAATCATAGTTAACAGAAAAATTTCGAAGAATGATGTCATTCTCTCTGTCTTTAAATAAGAATGAACATTTTGATCATCTTAAAAGTTTCCTCTTGGCTCCACTGGGCAACAGGAACATTTTTATATTGTGTTTTTGGCAGGCAATAAAGAAATGGATGTAAACCTTTCCTATTCAGCGATAGCCCTAGCAGGCAGAGAAAGGGGGAGCCTAAGTGATAAGATCTGAAGAGTGCTGAGGAGGCCTAGGAACTGATAAATGCCAGTGTTCCTGTTTCATCTCTATGTATTAGGGGAATTACACAACCATCACCAGCATCAGCGCACACACACACACACACTCCTAGTTAACACAAGAACATTCTTATCTACTTTAAGCCTCTTTGAATTACTGAAAGAATAAAAGGCAGATTTCTCTTCCCACAGACAGCATTTGGAAAAATAGGAATATTCAGCTAACTTTAAGTAGAAGGAAAAGAGGGTAAGGCAACATATTCAAACCTTGACCACAGAGTATTTTCTGGAAAGGCCGCAGTGGGGGGGGGGGGCAGGGGGAGAGGGAAGACCAGGTAGGAAGGACAGTTGGGGTACTATTTTAAAGGCGTAGGATATTGGGGACCTTGGGAGGAGGAAGGAGAAGGGAAAGTTCAAGGGTATGAAACTCAAACTGTGCTCACTTCATGGTTTTGTCTAAAACTGTTCCTGATCCCATTTCACAGGGATTGACTCTGAAGAAATTTCCCATAATGGAATTAGGAAAGTAGGCTATTATTTGGTATGTGTTCCTGGAAGGCTTGCATTAACTGACAGTAGCTCCTGGGAATTTATACCAAATTTGTTCTCCAGCTGTTGGCATCTCATGATGGTGGGTAGATACAAACAGCTGCAGCTCCCACCGCCTCTCCTTTCCATCTGGTCCCATCACTGTTCGGTCCCATCCCTAATCTCTGTGAACAGCCAATGATCACATTTCCGGCAGCTTTGTCTGTCCCAAACCCAAGTTCATCTGACAGATTGGCTGTGTTTACCCGATTTGAAAACATTTTTTCTTGGGAGTAACAACTCTTTACCAGTTCTGGGGAAAATGTACAGGAAAACGTGTTGCAACTTTCTAACATTTGATTTGAATCGTTTGGTTTTGAAACCATTTATTCACGAAGCAAGAAAGTTTCTTATTCAAATAAGAGTGTGAAACACCTCTCAAACTGTGAATGAAATGAAACTACACTGACAAGTGTTAATTTTGCATCATCTTTCTTTCTGAATGTTCCTCGCATTTAAATAGCTTGTGGAAACATACCTGGTGTTTTACAGAGATTACAACTTGCCAATAAGAAAAAGGATGTCCCTGTTCTTTCTGAGTTGAAAATGTGAGGTGTGCTCTATAAAATTCCTCTTAGACGCTAACACTTTAAATTTGGCATTGTTTTCTTTTTTAATTTGACATGTCCAGCTGTTGCCCTATTTACAAGTTCTCTTCCTCCAATAAAATTCAATTACAGTTATCTGTGGGATGTCTTTTTATATATATCCACACAAAATAAAAAGATATGTTAATGTTCACATTTTCTTCCTCTATAAGTTAAAAATTCAAGGCTACCACAGCACCTGTACGTAACTTCTAAAAGGGAATAACTTATCACATTGCCTGAATTTGGTATTGGAAAGCAATGAGAGCAATTTCTTTTATATATAAGCAACAAAACAATTTAATTAAGGGTACATTATTGCAGGTGGTGTTTTGCAAAATAAATTACTTTTGCAATTTTTCCTAAAATAGATGCATATAAATATGGTGATTTCATATTGGAAAGTCACAGGCAATCCTCTCCACGGGGTACCTAACTCCATAATGAGCTGTGTATGTTCTTATTGAATCAAACAGGAGGGGGAAAAAAAAGACAAAAACATTTCGCACAGGAAAGTGCACTGATAGAAAGGGAAATTAGTTTGCATTTTGGTTGCTGCAACAAAAATCTATACAAAGTTTGCTTACTTGAAAATGTATGGGTAGATGTAAATCAGTTGATTCACTAAAATGGAGTGGCTTTTTTTTTTTAATCATTTTTTACATGTGGCAATTGGTAAGCAACCAAGCTGATAGTTACAAAAACCTGAAGACCACATCTCATTAACCCCTAGCACCATTTTGGCATTAAATCTTCAGCACAATTAGGAGGCCCAGGCAATTCACTGTATTGTATACCAAAAAGCTCAACCAAGCCACTTCACATGGGTCAGGAATGCTGGGCCTCACTGGTTTTAGTAGACAAAGTTTCAGAGATGTCTGGGGGCATTTTAGATCTACTTAAATAGCTCTTCAAAGTAACTATTACTTGTCATGCAAATTTCTAGGTTTAAGAAGTAGCCAGCTACTGAGATTACTAAGGTATAGGGCCAATTTAAATGTGAAAAATTAAAATAAAAATAGACCACTATATGTAGTGTTTCCAGACACAATCATCTGAAGCTATTGTTCTGCCTTCTATGTGAGCAATAAGAAGAGAAAGAAAATGATACTTAAAATGAGAGAAACTAAGGAGAAATGACCTCATGTTCCATTAACCAAAATCAATACCTTATATATGCAAATGAAAATTTCAACTGGGTATCCATATGCAAATTGTAAATATGAAGCAGCATCCCTTTTAGTGCACAATTGAGCATTAGGTTGCTATTTATTTAGGGGATTTTCAGTAAATTGCATTCTTTAATCTCTGTGTTATGGGAAATGGTCCCCTTCACCTCCCTCAGCAGTTACCTATGGCAGCTATTAATGCCCACAAGCAAGGCAGTGACCCAGGCAGTACATAATTCCACAGTGAATATTTAATTTTGAAGGTGAAAAATGAGGCATGCTCCCCTTAGAACACTTCTTTTTCTGACTCTCTTCATTCTTTGAAATTTATTATTTTTGCTAAAAGCTCCAAGAAGGAATCGAAATAGATTTTCCAGATACATGTCTAGATTATCTTAACCTACAGTAACATGTTAACTCATTCATAATATTCTTAGCAAATACAGGAAAGAGAACTTACCCGATTAAAAAAATCCAACTAGCCTGCTATTTTATTATACTTCAAAAAAAAGCATGTAAAATCATTTTCAAATAATTTACTTTTTTTCTTATTTATTTATTTTTTTTAAGATTAAGCTATAGCCTCTCTAGTCTATCACGGGGACTAGGAAAGGGAATGGGTAAGTAAGAGATGGAAGTGGCCCTCTGGGGCCAAACCTGCTGAGGAAAGAACCAATCATTCTCTCTCCCGCTCCTAGCCTACCATTTAGTGCCTAAATAAGATCATTTACTCTACGTTTCCCTTGTGGCTTGAAATGGCTGAGCAGCTCCCAAGAAGGAGTTTGTTACCATCACTGTCAGGTCTGGCAAAGAGCCTTCACTGAACCAGATATTGAATTATTGGGTTACTGGCTGCAGGAAATAAATGGCTGAGGCAGCATTTATGACAGTTTTCCGAACAAAGAGAATATTTGCTAAAATTGCAATTGGGGAAATGAGAAAGACACATGAACAAGTCATCAGCTAACACAACAAACAATGAATGCAAGATACTAAGTAACAGTCCCCCGTAAAGGGGGTACAGGTAAATTCCAGAGCAAGGGAAGATGAGGTTTAGTGGAGGAAAAGGAAAAGACCCCCTGAGAAGTTGTCATTTGAAAAGGGCACCCTCTTCTGGGTCCTTTCCTAAATCTCTCCAGTCGACCCTCACTTTCTCTTCAATGGACTGGCCTTCTCTGCTGACAACACTTACTCCTTGATTCAGTTTTCTCTTGGGCCACTGCCAAGCAGAACACAGCTATATAATTTCCCCTCCTCCCCATCTGTATCTACTTAAGCCCAGAAACCCTTTTGAGGTTTTGTAAAGGGTTTTACAGCTAATAACTAAAGGGGAACAGACAAGGTTTAATAACACACAAGGAGAAGTGGTAAGAAACCAAAAAAGCCTCTAGAAACAGCCCTCCCAGATTCTCAGTGGAATGGAGATGAAGCTGGGTCTGATTTTCCTGGTTCTTTTCACTGAGCTCAAGTCTTCTTCAAGTATTCAGCATCAACTACCTTCATTTCTTCCCTTGTCCCCATCCCTTTCTTTCACAAACTTACAACATGAAGAGGAAATCGAAAGGTAGGAAATTGGGTGTCTCTGGAAGTAAACACGAAAGTACTCTATATTTCAGAAAATACAGGCTCCATTTACCATCTTCTTGTGATGCTCACAAAAAGGAGTCAGCTCAGGTCAGATGCACAACGCTTAGGAAGAACCCTGGAGTTTTGAAAAGAATGCCTTGAGAAATCAACTCTGGTAAGTCACAACAAATGTCAAGATGAGGGTAACTTCACTCAAAGTGCACAGAAGCTAGTGCAAACAGATGTTTTCTGCTTCTTTCTTTAGGATCTAACATGAAGTCGCACCTGTTGGGGTTCAGTGAGCAAAAGAAACTATAAGCATGATGGGAACAATTATTGACACAAACCATGGCAATACAAACACATTTCAAGCTTGAATGGCCCAGCCTGCTTTAACAACAAGCACAAAATAGTAATGTGAACTTTTCAAGGGTGGGGAAGGAGCATGACTTTTTTTTTTTTTTTTTTTTGCTGTTGTTGTTTGAAGAGTTGGGGCAACCATAGAAAACACCACTTTATGTTTCAGATGGCTTCAATGAATTCTCACACATCAATCATCAGTTTGACAGCAATAAGGACGTGGAGGAAATCCTTTTCATTTCCAAGCCACATTTGGAAGGATGATTCATTTTACTTACCACAAAGGGAATGAATGGACAAAAAAATGCATAATTTAAGTAATCACTTTTCTTATTCCAAATATTCAATGCTGTTCGTAGTCCCCTACAAGTCCATGCTATATGACTTTCCTCTATCTTCATTCTGCCAATTCCCAAATCGTTTACTTTCTCTACTCCCATTCCCAATATCATTTTTCTTCAGTAAGTGCCAAGTATCATTGGAGACGATCATGTACTTTTGCCATTCAGGGGATGGTGTAAATTTATAATATAGCTTCCCCTTGGCTGAGCCCTAATTGATATTTAACAAGCCTTTTATTTAGATCCTGCTGAGTACCTGTTATTCCCCAGGGCAGCCAATCTAACTAAACCTTTCCCATTTTCCATTCTTCTCCAATTTCCCAAGTCCTAGACCCAATCCTGTCCTCTTCACTCTTCTTAGAAAAGGATTTTTCTCTGACAGAACTAAAAATGCTAGACATTATTTCCTGTGATGCCCTGCCCCTCTCTCTTTACCTAATCTCCTTTCCTTCCTTCCTGTCTCCAGTTACCACATTCTTCTCCCATCCACCCCCAAATATACTTAAGAATCAACACTCAACTGCAATCAAAGTGACTTTCATGCCCATTGCTGCAATGAAATTCCACCTTCATTGCTCTAATGAAATATCACCATTGACTTCAGAGTTGCTAAATGTGATGGCTACTTCTAACCTCCATCCTTTTCTACCCCTCTGGAGTATCTTACACTGACTCTCTCTGCCTTCCATGCCAACATAGTCTCAAGGTTTTCATTTTGATTCTCTGACTAGTCAGTCTTTGCTGGATCTTTTTTCTAAAACCTCTTCCTTAGCAAATTTTCCTACTTTCATGATTTCAATATTGATGCTTTATGTAGATAACTCCTGGGTTTTTGTATAAGTCTCAACCTCTCTCCAGAGCTCTAGGCCTATAATCCTGGCTCCCTCTTGGACAGATGCCCACAGGTGGGTCATTTGTATTGTAAACTAAACATGACCAAAGTCCAATGCATCATCTTTCCTCTTGTAGGGACCACCCTGCAATCTTTATTGCTTCAATGGACTTCCTCGGTTCTGCTCATGACATCACCATGCACTTTCCTTCTCAGTAACTAATCTCTCTGAAAGTTAAAAAATCTTTCTTCCTTTTACTCATCCTCATCCATGCAGTCACCAAGTTGTGTCAGCTCTTTTCCTTAATGTTTCTCTCTTTTTTATTTTTTAAATTAAGTCATACACACATAGATCATGAATACATTTATGCTTTTGGGGGGGGTGTCTGTCATTAATAGATGTTTAATATGGTAATATTTATGAGCTTTGTTATGGAAGGCTGAAATAGTTTAGTCATATTGTGTAAATTTATTAAATTTTTGCTTGTTGCTTGAAGGCTAATAAGAAATTTAGCATTATTTTTAGATTGGTTTTTACAAAGTCTTTAGGATTTTACCAGCTGTTTATCTTTATATATATATATATAGTACATATTAAATAGCTTTGGTAAATAACTTTGGCCGTTTGCTTTAGAAGTACAGTCATCCCTCAGTACCCACAAGGGACTGGTTCTAGGAGCCCCCAGTGATACCCAAATCTGAGAACGCTAAAAATAGTAGTTTATAACCTATGCACATCCTTCTGTGTACTTTAAATCATCTCTAGATATTTACCCAATACTGTGTAAATGCTAATGTAAATCGTCATTAATACTGTGTTTTTAGGGATTAATGACAAGAAAAAATAAGAACAGAAGTAACCACCCATTTTTTTCCCTGATATATTCAATCCCCACTTAGTTGAATCCAGAGATGTGGAATCCAGGGTTATGGAGGGCCGATTGTATTTGCCTTGAGCAGTAATCAAGAATGATTTTATTATTTCAAGAGCAAACCAATATTGTATGGTACTCCAAAGAATCAGTATCTATAAAGGGGAATTACATTTCAGAGAGTTTTGGTATTGCTTTTAGGCTAGTTTCTCAACTCTGGTGTTTGCCTTTTCTGTGACTTTACTACATTTATGTATGATACTCAAAACGTGTTTTAGTGAAATGCAATAGGAAAAGTTTTACTTTTTAGAGTATATAAAAATATAAGAAATCCTTGGAAAGAAATTAGCCCCTCAATTTTTTTTTTGCAAATAGAGACTTCCTATGCTGTTAAAAATGAATACTTTTAAAGTAAGTGTGATCCTAAAAAATGTTAGGAAAAAATTCTTAGCTTTCCAAGCATATTTTTAAAAAAAGAGAAAAAAACTACTTGTAAGAATAAGCATATTTTATAGTTAATGCAGGTATGAACTCAGTGCCCTTTTTATCTATTAGAATTTTTACTCATTTGAACATGCCTTACCTCTGGGTGTCTTTTTTTTTTTCTTCTTTCCAATATGGTGTACTTTCTTGCTGTTTGAGAATGTTTAGTTTTCCTTTCTTACACTCTGACCTGAATTATAAACTATTTTATTAGAAAACATTTCTGTCCCTCCTCCTCCTGGAGCTCCACCAGCACCACCTCTACCACCACCTCTCCCAGTGAGCACTGTGATAGGTGAGACTGCATAACGATTGGAGCCATTGAACTCACTTTGCGTAATTCAGAGTTAACTCCTTTGTAGCTAGTAGACTGCTAGCTTTATAGTCATTAGGTTGTAGGTGATAATACAAAGGTTAAAGTATTAAACCTCATAGACACTAACTTCTTCTGGTGAAAGGTTTCTAAACTTACACAGTAAACACATACAGCGTTTTCTGTGATATGAAATGTTTCTATACTTGGTCTATAACCAACTTAATATGGGTTTTATTTGTTTGTTATTTTTCTAGGATAATTTATAGCAGTAATTGTTAAAAGTTTTTTGTTTTTTTTTTTTAATTAGCAGTATAATTTTTTCTTCCCCCCTGAAGTGAAGCTTGATTTGGAACTCCCTGGTATATACAGCAGGCAAAGAATCAGGGTGAAGGTGGAGACAGGAGATGAAAAATGGAAAGGAAAATCATGTTGCAGTTGCTCTCTTGCTTTCCTGTGGAGCACAGTTTGATAATAGCTCAGTTTTTATGATGTCTAAGAGTGCCATAAAACAATTTTCTCAATAAAATGCATCTAAATTGTCCCCAAGTTGGGAGCAACTACCTTGCTCATATAAGGAATTTTAAGTATATTTTATATATCAGTATAAAAACCATTCAGTGTAGAAATACACAGTAACAGTAATCTGTGTAAATAGTGGATAATTAGGTATTTCAAATAATGAGAGCTGAGTTTCAGGCTAAATGAAATAAAGTTGTATAACAATGTCTTTTCAAACATTTGCACGTATACACAAAGGGAAAGGGGGAAAGGATGTAATAAAGAAGACCCTAATAATAGAAATTGTTAGCAGGCTAGGTGCAGCGATTCAAGCCTATAGTCCTTAAGAGCCTGTGGTGGGAAGATTGCTTGAGACAAGGGGTTCAAGATCAGCCTGGGCAACACTGTGATACCCTGTCTCTATTTTTAAAAAGTAAATAAATAAAAGAAATTGTTGGTAGAAAGTCTATGTGGAAAAATGCTTTCTTCCTAAATAAATAGTAAAACAAAACTGTAATGAGATACTACATTTTATCCATCAGATAAAAACGTAGACGTCCACTAGTACCAATGTTGGTAGGGACGTGCAGTTAACAGGAAAGTACATCACTGATGAGATTTTATTATTTGAATAAGCTTGCTTTGAAAAGTAATTTGTTGTTACCTAGGCAAATGACCATGTACCTACCCTCAATTTATCAGTTTTGGTTTTAGGTAGTTACCCTAGAGCATTAGTTCTCAAAATGTGGTTAAGGGACTCCTGGGGATTGCCACCACCCTTTCATGGACTTTTTGAGGTTGGAACTACCTTCATTATTTGCCTTATTCTCATTGTCTTCTGATGATACAGTGGAATTTTTCAGAAGTTACATAAAGTATACTTGCATATTCATGTGCTTTAAAGATATATCAGTTTTAATTTCCAATATGGCAATTATGTCTATAACCCTCATTCACAAAGAATTCTTGGGGTTCTCTAATTTTTAAGAGTGAACTCTTCAGACCGAAATGTTTGAAAACTGCTATCCTAAAGCAGTGGCTTTCAGAGTGGTATCTCGAGACCATCAGCATCGTGGAACTAGTTAGAAATATAAATTCTTAGGTACCAATATGCCTCAATCAGAAACTGAGGATGGGGCTCAGCAGTCTGTATTGTAACAGACCCTGAAAGGTGAAATTCACATTTTTACTCGTGCTGAAGTTTGAGAACCACTGCCCTAGAGAAAGTCAGGAACCATATTTAGGAATGTTCATAGTAGTAGTGTTAATAATAGCACAAATCTCAATGTAAGCTAAATGTCTAATAACATTAGAATGGGTAAACAAATTTGGTATTTTGGCATTTTAATACAAATAAAGCAGCTAAAAAGAATATGACATATTGATTAATTTATCCAAATGGATGAGATTTTTTTTGTTGTTGTTGTTTTTGTTTTTTTTCAGTTTTTGGCCAGGGCTGGGTTTGAACTCACCACCTCTGGCATATGGGGCCAGCACCTTACTCCTTTGAGCCACAGGCACCACCCATGGATGAGTTTTTTTAAATGCCAAGAAAAAAGAGAAAGTCAATCAAATGATACACATTTATTCCATTATGAAAGTTCATAACAGTTTAAAAACTGTGTATTGTTTAAGGTTACATAGATCTTTATATATCTGTGCTAAAACTATGTAGAGAAGAAAGAGAAGTTACACATACCTTGTAGAGTTGGGAATCCAGGAGAGGGGCATAAAGTAAGCTTCAATAATGTTGTTAGTATTATTTTTCTTTCTTTTTGAGACACAGCCTCAAGCTGTCCCCCTGGGTAGAGTGCTATGGCATCACAGCTCACAGTAACCTCTAATTCCTGGGCTCAAGTGAGTCTCCTATCTCAGCCTCCCAAGTAACTGGGACCACAGGCGCCTGCCACAACACCTGGCTATTTTTTTTTTTTTTTGGTTGCAGCCGTCATTGTTATTTGGTGGGCCTGGGCTGGATTCGAACCTGCCGCTTAGGTGTATGTGGCTGACGCAGAGCAAGTATTCTTTTTCTTGAGCTGGGTATTTTTTTTTTTATTTAAAAAAAAATTATGCACACACATGTAATGTGTGATTTATATATGTAACGTACACATATCAGTCACATACCCTTTGGCATTATGATTTCTTTCATGATAAAATAGTAAATTTTAAAATAGTGATAGTTTAGAATTGATGACCAATTGATTTTCAGTTTCAAATCACCAAGAAAAATAATTTGGATGCTATATACCTTTTCCACAAGCCAGGGAAATGTAACAGTCATTTAATAGATACTTCTATTGAAAATGGTTGAAGGCTGTTTGGAAAACCTTGTCATCCAAAATTACTCATTCATAAAGGCTTTACAAACAGATTGTTACTTTAAAAATGTGTTTCTATTTAGAAAATGAAATGTGAATGATTTAAATAATTAGCGACTGCCTATGGCCTGGGAGTTCCAAAATATTAAATATCCATGCTTTTTTAAATGAACAACCTCCTCTGTGGGGTTTATCTAATATCTCATGTGATTTCTAAGAGAGATTGTTAAACACCTGAATGAAGAAAAACTAGGATGCTGGCTTTATCCTCTGTCAGGATTCAGTGTCTTTAGGTGGGACAAGGGGGATAGTATTAATTCTGGAGTTAAGGTTGGAAAGTATAGTTAATTTTAGAGGCTTTGAATTCTACTCACCTTTTTACTTTTGAACTATTGGCAAAGATGACAATCTTACCAATAAATTTTAAATATTAATAATACTTTGGTCAATTTTGATGTTCTATATGTGAACCTGATAAGTTTAAAAAAAAAAGTCAGAATGCTTTGGATGTAGTATAGCAAAAAAGTCTTACAAAGTATGGAGAAAGATAGTAGATTTTCTAAACAAAGATGGCCTAAAATGCCATATTTTATAGAGTCTCAAAACTTTTTTTAGTTTTGTCAGTTATAAAAATTTAAATGATAGGGAAAAGTCTATTAATCTAAAAGTTGGAGATATATGTCATGTCTGACATTCTATATGTGCTTTCAAGCTAGAAATCATACTTCTTTTAAAAATCATTCATGTATTGATACTAATAACTGCTATAGCAATGAAAGTTTTTTAAAAATAGTAGTAGTTATGGGAAACTTGTTTACCAGGGTTTTAAAAATCATTTAATACAGATTTGTCCAGATAGATTCTTAGACTATGAATCAAAATTCTGCGAATTTTGGCAGTGGAAACTAAGACACTTATAAACCTGAGAATACATTTCATATCTAAAGACTAATGCTTTCCACCTCACACTATCTTTTGGTACTTACAGTTTACATATAAAAGCTATATATCCCAAAATGAACAAAAAATACAGTAATATTAGCAGAATGCCATTTGGGATTATGCTTACTTAAAGGGCTTAGGAATGTTATTTATTTTTGCAACTTTCCATACATTAGCTGTTTTTCCTTCTGTTTTTAACTTCAGAGTTCTTAGATTTTTCTCTTCTATTTTGTGCCTCAGTATTGAAAAAGTAATAAATACTTCATACTGAGGGGCTTCCTCTTTGTTCTGCCATCTGAGGTGATTATAATGCTCAAGTCTCTTTGTTGGTTGCCTTTGACTAATGCTTTTCAGCAGCCCCCGGCTCAGCTCCTGGTTCCCAGTATGGCACAATGACCAGGCAGATATCTCGGCACAACTCTACCACTTCTTCGACATCTTCTGGTGGATACAGACGAACTCCCTCTGTGACTGCTCAGTTTTCTGCTCAGCCTCATGTTAATGGAGGGCCACTTTATTCTCAAAATTCAAGTAAGCTTGTGCTTTGCAGGCATACAGCAACAGTGGAGCTCCTTTTGAAGGAAATTATTTGAAACTGTTACTCTTGCCAGTGATAGACAACAATTGAAACTGTGCTATTTCATGTTTATTTTTGTTTCAGGATGTTAGTCCTTGAATCATATCATTTTTTAAGAGTAATTGCTTATTTTCTTTTCCAAAATTCAGATTTATCCCGTGTTCTTAGCATACTAAAATTTACTAATACTTTAATATGCTATTTTTATGCATAGAATTAGAAAAAAAAACTCTGAAATAAATTAAATTGGCATGTTTGAGTAGTAATAGCTAAAGATACAAACATTGTAAAGTTTTTCGTTAAAATAAGGAAAATTTAAAATAATGAAATTGCTGGCTATCACTTTTAAGGTCATTAACCTCTACCAAAATGAGTTCAATTAAAAACATTGTGATGCCTGCTTAATTGCTCTGTCTCTGAATAATTCTAACAGTGGGGGGTCTTTAGATTTCTGTTTTCTTCAAATTGCACATCTTAACACTAATTGCAATTAATGTTTAAAGCTAGTAAGATTAGAATATAGTTTTAGCACATAATGTTAGGAAGTTAGAATAGCTTAAGATCATTAATATCACTTTTCCACATTAAGATATTTAATGTTTAATGAAAAAGGGGACAAGGCTCAGAAATGAGCCTGTTATCTAGCATTTGGTTTTGGCTGAAAGTTGTGCTTACCAGGCATAGATGGAGACATGCGTTTTCTGGGGCTACATTTATTAGTTTATGATAAAAATATCAAATGCTCAGTGAATTCTCCCATTATTTACATAGGAATTTGGGTTAAGTTGTTTTGATTTATAATTCATTTCTTGAATATATTTTACTGCAGAGCTAGAGGAAGATTCTCTTAATAGTTCCTTGCTTGGCTCGGTGCCTGTGGCTCAATTGGCTAAGGCGTCAGCCACATACACCTAAGGTGGCGGGTTCGAATCCCCAGCCCGGGCCCGCCAAACAACAATGATGGCTGCAACCAAAAAATGGGCGGGCGTTGTGGCGGGCGCCTGTGGTCCCAGCTACTTGGGAGGCTGAGGCAGCAGACTCGCTTGAGCCCAGGAGTTGGAGGTTGCTGTGAGCCATGATGCCATGGCACTCTACCAGGGGGATAGCTTGAGGCTCCGTCTCAAAAAAAAAAAAAA
>CAUYQV010166608.1:0-12390 GCA_963574575.1 Galagoides demidoff
CACAGCTCATAGCAACCTCCAACTCCTGGGCTCAAGCGAGTCTCCTGCCTCCGCCTCCCAAGTAGCTGGGACCACAGGCACCCGCCACAATGCCCGGCCATTTTTTGGTTGCAGCCATCACTGTTGTTTGGCGGGCCCGGGCTGGGGATTCAAACCCACCACCCTAGGTGTACGTGGCTGGCGCCTTAGCCAATTGAGCCACAGGCGCCAAGCCAATTTTTTAAAAACACTTAACATCTGGTAAGACACATCTGTCCAAGGCCAACATAGGTGATTTTATTTAGTGTTTTCTTTTTTTTTTTTTTTTTTGGTAGAGACAGAGTCTTACTTTATCGCCCTCGGTAGAGTGTCATGGCATCACATAGCTCACAGCAACCTCTTACTCCTGGGCTTAGGAGATTCTCTTGCCTCAGCCTCCCGAGTAGCTGGGACTACAGATGCCTGCCACAACGCCCAGCTATTATTTAGTTTTTAGACAGGGTCCCTCTATGTTATTGCCCATGCCAGAGTACAGTGTTGCCACTGTTGCTCACTATAACCTCAAACACCTTGGCTCAAGAGATCCTCCTACCTGAGCCTCTTCAGGAGTTGGGACTAGAGGAGTGCAACACCACTATGCCAGGCTAATTTTTTTTTTAATTTTTATTTTAGAGATAAGGTTGGTCAGGCTGGTCAAACTCCTGTCCTTGAGTAATTTTCATACCTCCGACTCCCAAAGTGCTAGGATTACAAGTGTAAGGCATCACACTTGGCCTAATATAAATGAACTTTTAATCACTTTTGGGGGCAGTGCCTGTGGCTCCGCGGGTAGGGCACTGGCCCCATATACTGAGGGTAGCAGGTTCAAAACCAGTTGTGGCCAAACTGCAACAAAAAAATAGCGGGGCATTGTGGTGGGTGCCTGTAGTCCCAGCTATTCGGGAGACTGAGGCAAGAGAATCAGCTAAGCCCAAGAGTTGGAGGTTGCTGTGAACTGTGATGCCACAGCACTCAACTGAGGGCAAAAAAGTGAGACTCTGTCTCTACTACAACAACAACAACAAAAGGGATTTCTCAGCTTATCAGAAAACAACCAAGAGGATTCATCAAAACTACATAATCTAGACAGTTCCTCCACAGCCATCAGGAAGCAAATGGTAAGAAGATCAATCATTCTTTCACAGCATACTGCAATTCTGAGTCAAGAGCCCAGTAAACCAACTGCCTGTTTCTTCCCTTTGGATCCAAAGCATTTCATTCCTTCTTATTCTGGCTTACCTCTACCTCGGACTCGCTTGCCACGGTCTGAAGGTTTATCTCCTTGATTGCTATCAATTCCATTTTCTTCACCTCTAACTAAGAGAAAAAAAAGGGCAGAAAAATCTTTTTATCATTTCTAAACCTTCTATAACATACCTTTACCAGACACCTATTAAAAGTAAGAACTAAATGACAACAAGAAAATAAAAAGTTAAATTTCAAATAGATTTGCCTTCTCCAAAAGTTAAGTTTTTAATTCAAAAAAGCACTTTCTTAATGCAACTATGTAATACTCTACAGAATTTGCTCATTCTGTAGAATATTAAAAGCCTAGAAAGGCACATAATGGCAAACTAGTAATACCAAAGAAACACTAAGTCCTTGGAAAATTTAAAGTGTTAGAGATAAGTTTTTCTAGAATACTGTCCAGAAAATGCCAACACAGTCTCTTCTTTTCTTCCTCCCTATGTTCGCATTAAATTAATGATTCAATGTAATACTGTCTTGCCCCTCACCTCTTTCAGGGCTTAACTCGCATGTGTTGTCAGGAAGGCTTTCCTTGGTAATCCACTTAAATCTGTCGAACATATAAGCCCATAATTCTCATCTTTCTGCCTTTGTTTTTCCCCAGAGCATAATGTACTTTATATATACTTTACATATAACATTATTAAAATATTATGTCAATATAAAATATATTACTTCTCTTTTGTACTGTTATATCCCATTCCCTTTATTAAGAAGTGTTTTGGGCTCGGCGCCTGTGGCTCAGTCGGCTAAGGCGCCAGCCACATACACCTAAGGTGGCGGGTTCGAATCCCCAGCCCGGGCCCGCCAAACAACAATGATGGCTGCAACCAAAAAATGGCCGGGCGTTGTGGCGGGCGCCTGTGGTCTCAGCTGCTTGGGAGGCTGAGGCAGGAGACTCGCTTGAGCCCAGGCATTGGAGGTTGCTATG
Source organism: Galagoides demidoff (assembly GCA_963574575.1). Classification (NCBI taxonomy): domain Eukaryota; kingdom Metazoa; phylum Chordata; class Mammalia; order Primates; family Galagidae; genus Galagoides; species Galagoides demidoff. The sequence continues at coordinate 2,198 of CAUYQV010166608.1, forward strand.
AGCTGTGATGCCATGGCACTCTACCCAGGGGGATAGCTTGAGGCTCCGTCTCAAAAAAAAAAAAAAAAAAGAAGTGTTTTGGAGGGCAAAGATTTGTATCTGTTTTGCTGTATGCCTCTAAGAGTTCCCAGGACATAGCAGGCATTCAGTAAGTAACAGTGGGAAAAAATGAGCTAGCAAAAGTCTCTTAAGAGTTATATCAAGTATTTATTTTACTCATTCATAACTTAGCTTCTCTGATGTAATTCCTTAGCAGGCAGTGATGTTTTCTACTAAATAGTGACCAAACCTGGGTCTAATGGAAAATACTGAGAAAATCTTGCTTACTGAACTTTCCATATGTATCCATAAATGAGAAAAACAAAACAGGTACAGCTTTCAATGTACACAACACACACATACACACATACCACCCTTTAAAATTAGATATTGCACTTGATCCATAAAAGAAAACAGTCTTAAGACACGCTAATTGCCCTACAGTCCAAGTCAGTGCTGATATGAAACTGCATCAGAGGCTCTAACGAACTACTCAGTTGCAGCTTATTACTAGTGCTACCTATAGAACAACTTTTGCATAGAAGAAGTGGATTTATGAGCCTTCTTTGGACTAGTCTTCCAGATTTCATACTATATGAAAACTCCTAAGAAAAAGTTGAGGAGAAAAGCTTGTACTTACACTCTCTGCCACGATTACCACCTCTTCCTTTGCGGTTGCTATTTCCACTGGCACGACTTGCTTCTCTCTCACTCCTCTTCTCTCTATTCTCTTTGTTTTCTGAATTTTCTTTTCCAAAATTCCTCTTCTTTCCTCCTACTGTCTCCCATGAAGTCTACCAAAGAGGATAGCTGTTACTCAGAGTTGCCATTCAAAGTGTACACAATCATCAAGGGCACATACAAGTATCTTTCGAATCTACCCACAGCTTGCCGCTCACCTGTCATTTTAATTCTTTTTCATATAGTTCTTGATGATAAAGATGACGAAACTCTTGCTAAGCGCCTATTGCTAACTAGTTAGACCTATTAGCTGCTCTGCCAATATACTGTATGTTTTGCTAGCAGAGCCCTCTTCTACGTAGATTATAAGTCAAATGTCATTTCCCCAACTCCTTTTACATGCCACCCTTCTTACTCCTGTAGTAGGTTCACCCACTAATACATTGAGTAATTCAAATCTATAAAATTACTTAGAATGATGCCCCCAAAGCTCCAGAAATACAACTTTCCATACTCAAATATACAAAAGTCATCATCTAAAATAAAAATTAATGGCAGAAAAGTAAAATTTTAGACTGGCTTTGTTTTTCTATAAAGCGAATACCCAGGGTTACGCCTGTGGCTCAGTGAGTAGGGTGCCGGCCCCATATACCGAGGGTGGTGGGTTCAAACCCAGCCCCAGCAGAACTGCAACCAAAAAATAGCCGGGCATTGTGGTGGGCACCTGTAGTCCCGGCTACTCAGGGAGGCTGAGGCAAGAGAATCACTTATGCCCAAGAGTCAGAGGTTGCTGTGAACTGTTTGACACCACGGCACTCTACCAAGGGAAACAAAGTGAGACTCTGTCTCTACAAAAAATAAATAAATAAATAAATTTCACTGTCAAAAAAAAATTTTTCCAATGAGAAGTCAAATAATTTATATAACCTTTCCCCATCCCAAACCTAATGTTGATACCAAATCCAATCATATGACTATAGTAGAACCTTCCATAGCTGACCATCTCCCTATACTGACCCTCTCTTAAGTTGACCTTATTTTTGTAGACTGGACATGCACCACATGTACGTACCAGTACAGTAGGCCTAGTTCTTTATGTTGACCACCTCTGTATGTTGACCAGTTTGTTACAGTCCCTTACAGAGGTTCTAGTGTATAAAAATTGCTAAAAATAAGAATGAGATACTACGGGGTGGCGCCTGTGGCTCAAGAAGTAGGGCACTGGCCCCATATACCGGGGGTGGCGGGTTCAAGCCCAGCCCTGGCCAAAACTGCAAAAAAAAAAAAGAGATACTACTTTATTAAATATAACTGAATGTAAGTACATCAGGGAGGATATATTATAAGAATATCCTAAAATTGGCCAATAGTGTGGCTTTGCTTTCCCACAACCATCTGCCTTATTTCACAAGAGATTTAAAGTTGTTCGATCCTGAAATTAAATTAAGATTTAAAAAACTTTAAAGCAAAAAAGAAAATAATTAACATTGTATACCCAAAATAAATATAAACAATTAAAATCAACAAACTAAAATGCAAGTGATAGGCTCAGTATCCAAAGCTTAGTGGTTAGGGAGCCAGCCACATACCCTAGGGCTGGTGGGTTCAAACCTGGCCTGGGCCTAATAAACAACAATAACAAGTACAACAACATCAACCAAAGAAATAGCTGGGCTATTGTGGCGAGTGCCTGTAGTTCCAGCTACTTGAGAAATTGAGATAAGAGAATTGCTTAAGCCCAAGAATTTGAGTTGCTGTGAGCTGTGACGCCACAGCATTCTACCAAGGGTGACATAGTGAGACTCTGTCTCAATAAATAAATGAATAAAAAATGCAAGTGATAGAAATGAATTTTTTCCAGAACACTGGAAGCCAGTTTCAAAACACTTTTAATGGAATTTGTAGACTTCTCCAAACCACTGTTGAATTCATATGCTTACTTAGATATAAAACGGATATTAAAAAATACATATTAAAATAAGTTATTTTGCACCTCTAAGATTTGACAAAGACTAAATACTGACACTTGATAGTTAAGGTAATATAATCAGATATTCTCATACAGTTTTGGTGAGCATGTACCTACTGTAACCTCCCTAGAAGGCTACCTAATAATAGCATCTAAATTTTCATTAGTATACACTCTTTGAGACCCAGGAATGATATTTCTAGCCTATATTCAATGAATATAACCTAATGATTATAGAAACATTTAAGTACAAACAAAATGGTCACAGTTAAAGGGGACAGGAGAATTCCCAAAATATCTAAGAAGACCACCTACACTAGTACATCCATAAATGGAGCAGTATGGGGCAATGCCTGTAGTTCAGTGGGTAAGGCGCCAGCCCCATATACCAAGGGTGGTGGGTTCGAACCTGGCCCTGGCCAAACTGCAACAAAAAAATAGCCGGGTGTTATGGCAGATGCCTATAACCCAGCTACTCAGGAGTCTGAAGCAAGAGAATCCCCTAAACCCAGGAGTTGAAGGTTGCTGTGAGCTATGACACCACAGCACTCTACTGAGGGCGATAAGGAGCAGCATATATCAATATAACCAGTTATAAAGGTACTTGTATAAAAACAGCAAGCTACCAGGCAAACAGTGTATAGAACAGGATTACATCTTTTTGTTCACAAAGGAACCTGTGTATAAACATTTCATTGCTTTATTTTTCTGACTTTTCTAATTAAACAAGCTTATTTATTCCAGAGAAAAAGTTCTCATAGTGTACAATCTCAATTCATTACTAATATGAATAAACTAGATAACTATGAAAAATAGAATCCAAACCTCTTACATGAGCAAGAAAAGAAGCAAATCCCAGAGGTCCTGGAAAAATTATTCCCAAGGCCAGGTGCAATGGCAAACGCCTGGAATTCTAGCAGTCTGGGAGGCTGAAATGGGTGGAATGCTTGAGCTCAGGAGTTTGAGACTAGTCTGAGCACAAATGAGGCCCTATGTCTACTAAAAAACAAAAAATGATCTGGGCATTTTGTCAGGTACCTGTGGTCCCCAGCTACTACTCCAGAGGCTGAGGCAGGAAGACCATTTGAACCCAGGAGTCTGAGGTTGCTGTGAGCTAGGCTGATGCTACAGGACTCTAACCTGGGACAAATGAGTGAGATTCTGTCTCAAACAAACAAACAACAACAAAACACTTAAAACTTCACTCAACAGATCACAAAATAGGAATGAAATCTGATGTAGCTAAAGGAAAGGTAACAGGAAATAATAACTAGACTTATCTCTACCATAAAAAAAAAGACCCCCTCCAGTTAACAATTTGAAAATATTTTATTCATTCACATTGATTTTTTTTTTATAAAGAGGGCAGTTAAGGTTTTCAGTTCACTTTAAAAATAAGTCATTCCCATGTTGTAGCCACCCATCAACAATTAGGTAGACATTCTCCATATTTTATAAAATCTAGGAAACTTAATCCATGTCAGCAAACAAAAACTATTCAAAATTTGAACTTATTTAACATGTTTTCCCAACAAATTCACATATTTGGTGGTTAATCATGTGGATTGGTGTTCTCGTGTATGGCATTTTACCTTTAGACACTGCTACATTCAACCAGTGAAATAATTTCAGAATTAACTACCAAATTTGCTAATTTTTATTAACTACAAAAATTAATTTTGCTTGTTGCACACCAACTAAAAATATACTTATTTAGTTTTCAGTTTCTCATTTCTCATTTCAGCAACTCATTTCTATACTACCTGCCCCTACCACAAAGAAGGCATTTACACATTCATCTTCGGACCCTCATCTAGGTAAATCTTTATTTGTTATAATCTAATCTGAAATTTGAGACAGTGTCTTACTTCACTGAGGCTAGAGTGCAGTGGTATGAATGTAGCTCACAGCAGCCTCAAACTCTTGGGCTTGAGTGATCCTCCTTCGTTAGCCTCTCCAGTAGCTAGAATACAGGCACATACCACACCCAGCTAATTTTTTTTTTTTTTGAGACAGAGTCTTACTATGTCACCCACAGTAGAGTACCATGGTGTCACAACTCACAGCAACCTCCAACTCCTGGGCTTAAGTGATTCTTTTGCCTCAGCTCCTGCGTAGCTGGGACTACAGGTGCCCACGATGCCTGGCTATTGTTTGGTTGCAGTTGTCATTGTTGTTTAGCAGGCCCAAGCTGGGCTCAGACCCACCAGCTTCAGTTTATGTGGCCAGTGCCCTACTAACTGAGGTAGGGGTGCCAAGCCTCTTTTAACTTTTTGGAGAGACAAAGTGGTGCTTTTGCTCAGGCTAGTCTTAAACTCCTGCATTCAAGTGATCTTCCCTCCTTGGTCTCCTGAAGTGGTAGGATTATAGGCATGATCCACTGGGCCTGGCCCAAATTCTTTCTGTTTATTTGTTTTTTGAGACAGTCTCACTTTGTTACCCTAGGTAGAGTGAGAAAGCATTGTGGCTCACAAAAACCTCAAACTCTGCATTCAAGTGATTCTCTTGCCTCAGCCTCCTGAGTACCCTGGACGATAGGCATGCACCACAATGCCCAGCTAGTTTTTCTTTTTGTTAGAGACAGTGTCTCACTCTTGCTCAGGCTATCTACCTGCTTCAGCCTCCCAGAGTGCTAGGATTATAGTTGTGAGCCACTGTGCCTGGCCTTATATACATTTTTTTTCTTTTTAGAGACAGAGTCTCGTTTTGTCTCCCTCAGTAGAGTGCTATGGCATCACACCTCAAAGCAACCTCCAGCTCTTGGGCTTAGGCGATTCTCTTGCCTCAGCCTCCTGAGTAGCTGGGACTACAGGCGCCCACCACAACACCTGGCTATTTTCTTTGTTGTTGCAGTTTAGCCAGGGCCGGGTTCAAACCCACCACCCTCAGTATATGGGGCCAGGGCCCTACTCTTATATAGCATCCCCTTATATACTCTTAATATATGTGTGTGTGTACGTATGTGTATACATATGTATATATATGTATGTGTATATATATATGACAAACTGTCATGACAATGAGTATAGAATATTCATAACACAAGCAAAGACTGGTTTTCTGTTAGTCTATCGATATATGAAGATGATAATTCAGATGAAGAAACATAAGCAGTGGAGCCAAAAGATGCTTTTCAGGTGAAAATACCCACAGGCCCACTGAATTTTGGAAAGTATGTAAGGCAAAAGTGAATCATCAAGTTCTCTTTTGAGTCTTCCTATTCTGACTTCATGAAGGAACCACACATAACAGTCATATCAGGATGGTGTTCTTTCTGTAACTTAAGACAAATATGGAATGCTACGCCCAATACCTTCCACCACTACCCCCAACCAAGGTTAAGCTGAAAATGTTATGAAACTGGAGACAAATTTTAGCAAAGCAAACCAATTAGTAATACTTACTGTGTCTGAATTCCCTTCCAGCAATATATTGATGGCTTTATTCACATCTCCATTACAGTCATGCAGGGCCACTATGCATTCATCCTGATTTTTCCCCGTCACTTCCATAAGCTATTAAACATACCACAAAATGGTTAAGGGGAGCCAAAAAAGGCCCCTGACATTAATTAGAGATTTTTCCATAAAAATATCCAAATTGGCTGGGCACCTGTGGCTCAAGCAGCTAAGGAGCCAGTCACATACACCTGAGCTGGTGGGTTTGAATCCAGCCCAGGCCCACCAAACAACAATGATGGCTGTAACCCAAAAATAGCTGGGCGTTGTGGCGGGCGCCTGTGGTCCCAGCTACTTGGGAGGCTGAGGCAGGAGACTCGCTTGAGCCCAAGAGTTGGCAGTTGCTGTGAGCTGTGATGCCACAGCACTCTACCCAGGGCAATAGCTTGAGACTCCGTTTCAAAAAAAAAAAAAATCCAAATTATTTAATCCTTCTATCTGAGGATAGCCTCTTCCAGATTGTGAGTTTACAATGAGAATACATTTACATGGAATTTTTGGAAACACTCCATGTTCCTTCATTAATATTAGCAGCATCAGGCTGGCGCACACCTGTAATCCTAGCACTCTAAGAGTCTGAAGCAGGAGGATAACATGAGCTTAGGAGTTCAAAACCAGCCTGAGCTGAAGGAGACCCTGTCTCTACTAAAATAGAAAAATTAACTAGGTGTTGTGGTGGGTGCCTATAGTTCTAGCCACTCAGGAGGTTGAGGGAGGAGAATCACTTGAACCCAAAAGTTTGAGACTGCAGTGAGCTAGGCTAAGACTCTGTCTCCAAAAGAAATAAAGCACTGGCAGTGTCACACTACAAATCAATCTTTCTCCAAGTCGACCAAGTAACATTATTAATTAGTACCACATACATATACATACATACACACATACACCAATATTCTCAGAATACCCAGAATCAGATATCTGACTATTTAAACTTAGTTCAATGTCCCAGGAGTCCCACAATCTGAACTACTGAAATATTTAAAACTAGGAGTACAAGGCCATAATTCACAGAAAATCTAATCTAAATGTTATGCACAGGGAAAATATTCCATATGTTTACTATCCCTGATTAGAACACTCCACATACATCTTAAGTTCTAACATCCTAATGTGCCACAAGTAGAATTCTGTTGTTTTCACAAGACATATACCTAGACACATTATTTTCTCAGACACATTATTTTCTCAATGGTTTAGGTGCTATTTTTGAAGTAATCAAGAATATCTCAGTGCCTTTTCATTGACAAGGGAAACTACTTAGAATTTTTATCACTATCAGAATCATAAATTTTACACAAAGAAAGTTTCTCAAATATCAGTAAATAAATCTAAATACACATCTACTGGGTTTTATAAAGGTTGCCTGAGCTGGAGTAACAATGGTGTTGTCATACCTCCGGACAACCTAAACCTCCTGGACTCAAGTGATCCATCCTCCTGCCTCCACCTCCGAAGTGCCTGGAACTACAGGCATGAATCACCATATTCGAATAATTTGTCTACTTTTTGTAGAGACAGCGTCTCACTCTTGCTCAGACTAGTTTCAAACTCCTGGCCTCAAGTGATCCTCACAACTTGGACTCCCAAAGTGTTAGGATTATAAGCATGATCCATGGTGCCCAACCTACTTTTTCAATATATAATGTGCTTTAACTACATATTTCCCAATTTTAATATGTACTAGCTGAAGTTCAAAACAGTTTGACCCCAGTATTTCAGTGTTTTGACTATGGTTTCAAATTTAATATCAAAGCCTATCTAAAACCCAGGTCTCTTGATTTCATAGTCATAACTCTTTACTACAGTTTTTCAGTGCTTCAGTCTCTGGAAATCTATCAGTAAATGTCGAAATTGTAGCAATGATGTGGACTAATGGAACGCCTGCCATGTACAATTGTTAAGATGCTTAGTCAGGGCTGGGTAGAGTGGCTCACGCCTGTAATCCTACCACTCTGGGAGGCCAAGGCCAATGGATTGCTTGAGCTTAGGAGTTCCAGACCACATGAGCAAGAGGGAGACCCCATCTCTACTAAAAATAGGAAAACTAGCCAGGCATTGTGGTGGGTGCCTATAGTCTCAGGTACTTAGGAGGCTGAGGCAAGAGGACTACTCAAGCCCAAGAGTTTGTGGTTGCTGTGAGCTATGATGACAACAAAGTACTCTACCCAGGGCAACAGAGTGAGATTCTATCTCAATAAAAAAAAATAGACAATAAAAAAAATTAAAAGATGCTCAGTCAGCATTAAAATTAACCCAGTGATTCATTATATTAGTAAGAAAAAGAACTACAGTTAGAATTTAAATCTCTGGCTCGGTGCCTGTGGCTCAAGTGGCTAAGGCGCCAGCCACATATACCTAAGGTGGTGGGTTCGAATCCAGCCCGGCCCGGGCCCACCAAACAACAATGATGGCTGCGACCAAAAAAATAAATAGGCTTGGCGCCTGTGGCTCAAGCAGCTAAGGTGCCAGCCACATACACCTAAGGTGGCGGGTTCAAATCCTCAGCCCGGCCCGCCAAACAATGATGGCTGCAACCAAAAAATGGCCGGGCGTTGTGGCGGGTGGCTGTAGTCCCAGCTACTTGGGAGGCTGAGGCAGGAGACTCGCTTGAGCCCAGGAGTTGGAGGTTGCTGCGAGCTATGATGCCATGGCACTCTACCCAGGGGGATAGCTTGAGGCTCCATCTCAAAAAAAAAAAAATAGCCGGGCATTGTGGCAGACACCTGTGGTCCCAGCTACTTGGGAGGCTGAGGCAGGAGACTCACTTTAGCCCAGGAGTTGGAGTTTGCTGTGAGCTGTGATGCCACAGGACTCTACCCAGGGGGACAGCTTGAGGCTCTGTCCCAAAAAAAAAATATTTAAATCTCTGAACTCCTAAACCAGTATTCTATTTTGTGTATCTGCTACGTGCTATTCAAATAAAAGGGAATATATACAGACACACACAAAAGAAGTATGTCTCAAAACTGTATATAGATCTCATTCCAGAGAAGGAGTTCTGTGTTTTCCGATAAACCCTTCCCCCACCCCCAGATACAGTCTCACTCTTTCGCCCTAGGTAGAATAATGTGGTATCATGGCTCACAGCAACCTCAAACTCCTGGAGTCAAGCGATCCTTCTTGCCTCAGTCTCCCAAGTAGCGAGGACTATAGTCATCCACCACTAATTTTTCTATGTCTGATAAATCCTTTTTGTAGTGTTCAAAAAAAAGGTTACAGCCAGGCACAGTAGCACATGCCTGTAATCTTAGCACTCTGGGAGTCTGAAGCAGGTGCATCCACCAAGCTCAGCAGTTTCAGACCAACCTGAGCAAGATCAAGGCCCCATCTCTACTATGAATAGCAAAATTAGCCAGGCATTCTGGCAAATGCCTGTAGTCCCAATTACTTGAGAGCCTGAGGCAAGAAGATTCATTGAGCCCAAGAGTACAGGGTTGCTATGAGCTATGACACCATGGCACTCTACCCAGGGTGACAGACTGAAACTTTATCTTAAAAAAAAAAAAAAAAAAATTACCATTAGCCTAATGTGAGCAACTGTAAGTAAGAACAAAGAGTATAAATAGCAAAGGGTGGAAAATTTACTACAAAGATAATTACTGGAAGACGTCTACAAAGAGCTGGAATATCTGGCACTGAAGTAGGGATTACAGCTTAGTTTGTATAATCCTGATGGTAAAAGACAGAAATGTTTGAAATTAAGATCAATTTATCAAAGATCACTATCAGTCACTAAAGTATCAAATGAAGACATTGCCCTGGGGAGAAAAAAAAAAAAAAGACATTGCCCTATAATTTAGTCTTATCCTTTTCCAACTAAAGTTCAAATTCACACTTATGTTTGAAAAGGTAACTTAGCTCTTCAGTAACATGAAAAAAGATTTCCTGACAACATACCAGACTTTATTTTATTTTATTTTATTTTATTTTTGAGACGGAGCCTCAAGCTATCCCCCTGGGTAGAGTGCCATGGCATCACAGCTCATAGCAACCTCCAACTCCTGGGCTCAAGCGAGTCTCCTGCCTCCGCCTCCCAAGTAGCTGGG
>CAUYQV010166613.1:0-39652 GCA_963574575.1 Galagoides demidoff
CCTGGGTAGAGTGCCATGGCATCACAGCTCATAGCAACCTCCAAGTCCTGGGCTCAAGCGAGTCTCCTGCCTCTGCCTCCCAAGTAGCTGGGACCACAGGCGCCCGCCACAACGCCCGGCCATTTTTTGGTTGCAGCCATCATTTTTGTTTGGCAGGCCTGGGCTGGGGATTCAAACCCGCCACCTTAGGTGTACGTGGCTGGCGCCTTAGCCAATTGAGCCACAGGCGCCAAGCTGTATATTCTTTTTTCTACCAGAAATTTAACTGAATTACTCTTTCTGGTAGGTTCATCTTTAAACTAATGGGAATAGGGTCTGTGCCCTCTAGTCTCTGAGACCATGGAGAAGATACTCTCATGTCAACTTCGAAAATCACCATGAAGAACACTGTTTGATGATATTTTTTCCACCGGCCATTGGCATCATCTGAATTAAATGTGCTCCTTTTCAGATATGGTGCACTTTTCAACACAAGCATTTACTTAACCACCTCCCCTCCTGATTTTTCCACTATGCCTTCACATTCATTTTAACAGTTTTCCAGTTATCTCAATCAGAAAATAAATGGCTAATTTCTCCCATGTTTGCTTATACAAATTTGCTTATCAAATATGAAAATATGATATAGAAAGATAATAAGACGAAGGTAAAAATGACAGAAAATTTGTCAAAAGATAATATGTAGCAATCAAAGATTCTCTAACTATGAATCAGGGACTATTCTACAGCCCACAGCCTGGGTTTCAATCTGCAACATTCAGAAGAACCACCTGGGAGGCAGTGAAAATGCAGACTCCTAGGCTTTGTCCCATTATATGAACAATTAAAGCTATTGTGGAACTCAGAAATCTGTATTTTTAACAACCATCTTGGGTAATTCTGATGCAGGGCCAGAGCCCAGCCAAACCCTCAGACAGCTAGCGGAAAAGCGGGTAATGCAAGGTGTCAGAATAATTTCTCAGCATCTAGAGACCGTGCTTTTCAATCCCAGTGCTACCTCTAACTGGTCGTGTGACCATAGACTTAACTTCCCTAGATCTTAGTTTAAGCATCTGTAGCAGAGAGGGGGTCAGACTGATGACTAACATGCATTGCTAGGAAAGTCTGTGATAAGGAAACCAAATAGGAGAGGTAGCTTTAAAAACATGAACACTATTATTTTCCCAGCATTTGAAATATTCATAAGAAGTAATGTTTATTCAAGGATTTCTACATCAGAGATAAGGAGTCTCGAACTATACCTGAAGAATGCCAAGTAACCGAGTTCACTGTCAAATTTTAGACGTTTGAATGAAATCTCACACACAGATACAACGACACGCCCTCCTCTGAACCTGTGGGGCAAGTGTGCCCATTAGGTGTTCAGTTGAAAAGCTTATCTGACTCTAGATTATGAGAACAGTTAATCTGGTATTTTTCCAGACTTTAAAGACCACAATCTTGACATCATTACTCACGTTCCAAAAAAACCAAGGCACCAGTTAGGTTGCACCTTTTGGGGAAGGAATTACCAGTGGTTACTCTTCCCCAGACCTTGCTTTGGGGGAGGAAGGTCTAACTATATACAAAAGAGAGCCAGAAGTTGCAGCCTGAGTGTCTCAGTATTTTAAAAATCTGTGTAGTTTGCAGGAGCTGAGATTAAACATTTATCCTTCTTTGGCAGCCACTTTGGTTCCCAGGGAACTCACTGGTACAGCTGAGGCAGGCTGAGGAGAGGTACATTCGGAGACACACATACAACGCACACCAACGTTAACTGAAATATTTCAAAGTGCCTTTTTATGCCTTTAACTCAAAGATGAACACATTTCAAGGTGACCCAATCCTCAAGTGACAGACAGTGTTTTAAAACGGCCAGAGCTCTCCACTTAAACAATTTCTAGTGACATGTTTAAATCGCATCCTCAAGGGTTCTGTCTGCCGTCTCATTTGCTAGTCTTTCTTTACTGGCAAGCAGTATCCTAGTTTGAATGAGTGCTTGAAGTTTGTCTTCCTTTCTAATAATTAAAATCCACAGGGCTTAGATGCTTTTAAAAAAAATGTTTTTCAACTTAGCAAGGACTTTTAATTATTTAATTATACAACAAACCCAGATTATTACTTTATAGTTTTTTTCTATTTATCACAAGAGTATCAGAATAATAAAAGACGGCAGCATCATTTACACTTACAACCAAAAGGTAAAAGACTTCTAAGGTAAAATCAAAGTTAACATTCATAAAAGGTGCCCCATTTAAAATCTAAAATGTACATAATTATGTAGACTCTGCATGCATTTCATAGCTAGACTATAAAGGCATTTTTCACTTTCTTCACCAAAATATTACTCTCAGCCATCAGAGTATAAGAAGATTACATTAGAAATCTGAAAATTGAGTTCCTATAGTTAATGAAACATGCCAAGCTGCTTTTCCTTGGTGTCTTTGCAGAAACTGCTCACTGTCAGAAATATCCTTTCCAAAAACATCTCCTCTGGACTGTGTATGAATTCATCTTTATCTTTCCAATCCTGGCGTGTTTCGTTGTTAGTTTCATCATAGTCCATGTAATGATGGACATGAACATCTCCTTTAGTGGACTATGAACTCCAGGTCAGGCTCACCTTGGTATCCCAGCCATTGTCATGAGCAACAAGTAACAAGCGCCCAAAACAGTGGGCACTCCACATAAGGGTTTTCCAAGTATCTTTTGTATGTATTTATAATTTCTGTTTCCGAACAATTGTCTAAACATTGAGGTGGAGATAGGGGAGGAGGTGAAGCACGTAGGCACGTGAGCCAGGTTGGGAGGCCGGCACCCTACGGCCAAGATTGGGGTATGGGGCACAAACAGCAAAGGGGTTGCCAGACATGGAGACTCAAAGCACAGACAGGGTAAAGGAGGGCAGCCTGGCACAGAGTGCCACAGGCTGACCTCAAAGCTAAGGTGGGCAGGGGCTTGCTGCAGGGAGCTGAACGTGGGCAGGTCAAGGAAGCCGGTGGGAAGCTCAGGTCAGGGTGTCAAGAACCTGAGAACAACGAGAAGAATGTTCTGCTGGGGCTGGGGGAAGTCCAGCGCGACATGAGGAGTATTACAAACACGGGAAAGGTGAGAACTGGAATAAAGGCTGTGGTATTGGACCAGAACGGAAGGTATCAGTGTGAACTCAGAGTTCACATCACACAGATACAGAAAGATGAGAGGCAGCACAGAAGCGAATGTGTGTGTGTATATAGTACACATTTTTCAGCTCTGCTAACTAAGGGGCTTAGGACCAGAGACACTCCGGTCACACGAGCATACCTTGTGCTCAGATCTTAGCTTCCAAATACCGTTATCCACTACAAAAAATGCTCCTTGGCTGGGCACAGTGGCTAATGCCTGTAATCCTAGCACTGTGTGAGGCTGAGGCAGGTGGATTGTATGAGCTCACAGGCTCTAGACCAGCCTGAGCCAGAGGGAAACTGTGTCTCTAAAAAATAGCCACGCAGTGTGGCAGGCATGTGTAGTTCCAGTCACTTGGGAGGTTGAGGCAAGAGAATCACCTGAACCCAAGAGTTTGAGGTTGCTGTGACCTATGATGTCATGGCATTCTACCGAGGGTGACACAGTGAGACTCTCGTCTAAAAAATAAATAAACAAATAAATAAAAGAAATGCTCCTTGAAGAAGTAGCTGACTCCAGGGCTGGGAAAGGGAAATTATAAAATAAGCCAGAAATACCATGTTGAGTCAGAAAGTAAAGAATTATTTTAAAAATAACTGAGGGGGAGAAGTTGGTGAAAGGGCATGTCAGAAAGAAAGAGAAGCCAGTTTTAAGCGGCTGCAAAATCTGAAACAATTTGAATATTAAAGTAAATAATAATAGTAACAATTATAATTCATTAGAAAAATAGGAGACCTCAAAAGGGTACAAATATTAATAAAAAATACAAATAAATAAAAAGCTTGCAGAGGAACAGAATACTTAACGTAGTTTCAAAATGCCTCTACATAAAATACATACTAGCTACAAAAGTAAATAGGTAATCTTATAGTGAAGAATTCTGGCCACTCCATCTTAATCAAGTGGTCAAAGCAACATCAATTAGACAAATCAAAGTGTGTACTTCCCATAGGATGCAAAGAGAAGACAGCATCATTTCTGCCATATTCTTGCCAAAGATGCATAACCTAAATCTAACCATGAAAACACAATGGCAAACAGAAACTGAGGAACATTCTACAAAATAACTGGCCTGTATGCTTCAAAAAAAAAAAAATCCTGCAAGTCAATGAAAGATCGAGAAATTATATCAGACAAGAAGACGAAAGAGGTCAGGCGCAGTGGCTCATGCCTGTAATCATCACACTCTGAGAGTTTGAGGCACAGGATTGCTTGAGTTCAGGAGTTCAGGACTAGCCTAAGCAAGAACAAGACTCTGTCTCTACAAGAAATAGAAAAATTGGCTCGGCGCCTGTGGCTCAAGCGGCGAAGGCGCCAGCCACATACACCTAAGGTGGCGGGTTCAAATCCAGCCCAGGCCCGCCAAACAACAATGGCTGCGACCAAAAAATAGCCGGGCATTGTGGTGGGAGCCTGTGGTCCCAGCTACTTGGGAGGCTGAAACAGGAGACTCGCTTGAGCCCAGGAGTTGGAGGTTGCTGTGAGCAGTGAAGCCATAGTACTCTAGGGTGCTAGCTTGAGGCTCCGTCTCAAAAAAAAAAAAAAGGAAGAAATAGAAAAATTAACTAAGCTTCGTGGTGCATACCTACCAGCTACCCACAAGGTAGTACCAGCTACCTGGGAGGCTAAGGCAGGAGTATTGCTTGAGCCCAGAAGTTTGAGGTTATGTCACTGCACTCTAGCCAAAAAAAAAAAGATAACTGTGGGATGTAGACAGGCTGAATTCCTCACAGACCTTCCAACTCAGGTTAAAGTACCCAGTCAGCAGAATGTCTACGTGACTATCCCTCCATGGGGAAATTAGCAGTGCAGAGACCATCAACTAGCAGCTTAGGCTAGAGAAGCTGAGAGGTCCGTCTGAGGAGATGATACTTGCTCTCCCCACCTCTCTTCCCATTACACCCTTATCTGGCCACTTCAGATGTTCTACTACCCTATGTCCTTGCTTACCCTTTACTCAGCCTTCCTGGGGGCTCTAATTCTACCCTCTCATCTTCGAGTGTTGACTACTGACTGCTATGACTTCCTGCACATATACTCTGTTAAGTACTCAATAAAAGGATTTCAGGGAACAGGACAGGGTCTGCATTGTTTTCATGCAGCCACCAGGCACATCAAATAGTGTATGCCCTTACAGGCTTTCTGGTTTTATGCACTAAGTTTGGCATAAGTTTTGTGACTTTCCCCAGTGCCGTCCCTTGCTGACCACTGTCCCAGGCTGGGGTCCACTAGACGTCCAACAGATAACTGAAGAAAATGTGACAACTATAGGCAATGTGTCATAATGAACTGGATCACTCTAAAATAAAGAACATTATTTGAACAACTGGCTAAAATTGAATGAGGTTTGCAGATAAGATGTTATTAAATGGGTTATCAATGATCCCAGCTACTCAGGAGGCCAAGGTGAGAGGATCTCTTGAGTGTAGGAGTGCTACGCTGCCATAAGCTATGATTATACCACTGCACTCCAACCTGGGTGACAGAGAGGGAACCTTTCTCTAAAAAAAAGAAGAATTTTAATTTATTTTAATTAATTAATTTATTTATTTTTAGAGTTTTTTTTTTTGGTCTCGCCATGTTGCCCATGCTGGAGTGCAGTGGCTATTCACAGGCGTGATCCCATTACTGATCAGCACGGGAGTTTTGACCTGCTCCATTTCCAACCTGGGCCAGTTCACCTCTCCCTAGGCAAACTGGTGTCCCTTCCCTCCCCCCCGCTCCTGGGAGGTCACCACATTGATGCCGAACTTAGTGCAGACACCCGATAGGCATAGCGCACTATAGCCCAGAACTCCTGGACTCAAGCAATCCTCCTGTCTCAGCCTCGTGAGTAGCTGGGACTAGAGGCACGTGCCACCATGTCCAGCAGAAATATTTTAATTTAAAAAGTATGTATCAGTGTTAATGTTCTCCCTTTTATGGCTATATCAGAGCTTCTCTGGATGGTGGAACCTCATGTGATTCAATTATTTTCTCAAATAGTTCAGAGGGGAAGGTCTTTGTATTGCACCTAGAACTTTCCTAAAAGTGGAGATTGTTTCAAAGTTAAAAAAAAAAAAAGTATGGCAAAAAAGAACTTTTATGCTGGTTTATAATCAATGCTCCATGAAAGATAATAACTTCATCATTATAAAAATAGTAATTAAATAAAAATAATTTATTTTCATATTACAGTATCTTTCTTACAACATGGTAAATGTCAGACAGACACACTCCTTCTGCTGTAACAACACTTGTACTGTTTCAGTTCTGCTAGGGTCCCTGGTTTTATTGGAAAGGCAGTACTACAGGATGAAAAGTATAAAATGGAGAAAAATGTACCTCAAGGCAGCTGTGGTGTGAAGCTAAAGGTGAAGAACTTGTAATCAGAAGTTCTACATTTGAGTCATGACCCCAGCTCTAGCTCTGAGACACTGAGCAAGTGATTTATGCTTTCTGAACCTTAGTTTTCTCGTCCATGAAATGAGAATAAAAATGCTTACCACAAAGGATTCCTGGAAGAATTTAAAAAGATAATGTTTGTGAGAGTACTCTATTAAACCTAAGGAAATAAATAGATATGTGTATTTTATATTTGTATTTATATATATTAAGGATTAAGGAGAAAAATACTGGATTCAGACAAAAAAACCCACATTAACTTATAATAGTGCAGAAATCAATTTTAATGTTTACAAAAAATGTCACCTTAACTCCTATTGGAAAATTCCCTACAGAAATCTTAAAAATTTTAAAGTCTATATTACTATCTGAGCTAAAAGAGCTAGAGTCAAATTTTCACAGGCCAGCTAGTAAAGAATAAGTTACTTTATGGTTTTTTTTAAGTAGGAATTTACTTTTGTAACTCAAAGATGGAATTTAAAGTCCCCTATCTCGATAACAATAATACGAAACAACAGAGATCCTTGAAAGGTGCTATAGGTCATTTTTCACTTGAAATCCATAGATTCCTTAAACTGCCTTGTTTACAACTAAAGAGATTCCAGTTCTGTTTCTTAGTAAACTACTAAAAGAAGTTCTAGATTTAGAAATCCTAGATAAAAAAACACACCAAATCAACAAAGCAAAATTATCAAATATTTCACTATTTCTATGTAATTTTTTTTACCTAAAAAGCCAGATGAAATGGCAGGTGCCTATAGTCCCAGCTACTCCAGAGGCTGAGGCAGGAGGATCACTTGAGCCTAGGAGTTTGGGAGCTCTATTCTGATAACTTGGAGGTCACACCCTGGGACATTCATCAGCACATCTCTATAAAGCAGTCCCAGAGGAAGGCTGGGATAACATGTCATTCCTGAATGAGAGTAGGTACAGGTATCACCAGTTTGGTCTCTTCCATTCTCCCTTAGGATAAACTACATCTCTGAAACTAAATGCAATGGTTAAGATGTGAATTATGGTAACAAAACGATTGCTTTTCACATATAAACAGAAAATCAAACCTAAGAGAGTAACATTAAAACTATTCACCAGTTATCAACTTGACTTCTCTGGCATTACTGAATCACCACCAACAGACACTGTGTGGTGAACTGAGCATGCAATATTAGCACCGGACCACCTGGGCCAGAATTCTGTCTCTGCCACATTAGCTGGGCCTAACTGGCTTGTGGCAAGTTACTTAAAACTTCCTATACCTTGGCTCAGCTCCTGTAGCACAGTGGTCAAGGTGCCAGCCACATATACCAAAAATGGTGGGTTTGAACCCGGCCCGGGCCAGCTAAAACAACAATGACAACTGCAATAAAAAAAATAGCTGGGCGTTGTGGTGGGCACCTGTAGTCCCAGCTACTTGGGAGGCTGAGGCAAGAGAATTGCTTAAGCTCAAGAGTTTGAGGTTGCTGTGAGCTGTGACGCTACTGAGGCACTCTACTGAGGGCGATATAGTGAGACTCTGCCTCAAAAAAAAAAAAAAAAAAAAAAAACCATTCCCATACCACAGTTTGCTCTTCTGTAAAATGAGGATCATAATATCTCCCCACAGGGCAGTTGTGAAGACTAAATGAGACAATGCAAAAAGCATGCAGCATGGCGCCTTGCACGTAGCTACAGCTCTATGTTAACCACTACCCCACCCAGCACCTAAGCATAGTGTCTGGATCACAGCAAGTTTTAAATAAAGTGAAAAACTATTGTGCAATCATCCTGGATCTTGCCTATCTTTAAGAGTTAAGATTCCATTCCAACAATAACTTTATACTGGAAAGTCACCATCACCCAAAGCAGAAGCATTCTATACCCAAATTATGCCTTAGCAAGAATAGCAGACATAACTCCCTATATTTCTAACTCATATCTGAGTAAATTATTTTAATGTGAGAAAAAGATTATAATGCAAGATTAGAACAATCTGTGATCACAACCCATTTAAGGAGCAGAGTAGGTCATTTAATTTCTTATACAAAAATAGATGGAAATAACTACATATTGCACCTTGCAATTGTATTAATTGTAGTTTTGGCTTGATGCCCATCTTATTTATTTATTTATTTAGAGACAGAGTCTCACTCAGTGACCTTGGGGTTCAGTGCCATGACAACACAACTCACAGCAACCTCAAATTCTTGGGCACAAGAGATCCTCTTGCTTCAGCCTCCTGAGTAGCTGGAACTACAGGAGCGCACCACAATGTCTGGCTAGTTTTAGAGACAGGGTCTCGCCCCTGCTCAGGCTAGGCTTGAACTCCTGAACTAAAGCAATCCACCTGCCTCAGCCTCCCAGAATGCTAGGATTATAGGTGTGAGCTACTGCACAGGGCCTGACACTTGGCTCTTGAACCACACCTAGCTCTGTGAAACCAGGGACCATCTATCCAATCCATCTTAATCCCTAGGAAATAGGATACTACTACTCTGTTATAGAATTGGTACTCAATGACTACTTGTTGAGGAATAAATGTGCTACTTAAAATACGAAATCATATCATGCTTGTTGGTTTAGCAACTAGACAGAGCTGATGTCCTTCAGCCATGCTTTAAACCAATAAACAGCCCTTTCTGTTTATTCTGATTTGGACTACAGGAAAAACATTTACAGAGCAGAATAGTTCTTACATTCACCAGTAATTATGATCCCTCATGATTCCAATTGTAAATATATGCCCCAAACAGTATCTTGTTACCTCAATACAGGAAATTCACAGAATTGCCCCTGACTCCTCCCCATTAAAGATCATTTTTTTATTTACTTTCTTCCTGTTTTTCAGATATCTTTGAAATTTTCCTTTTTGCACACAGGAGTTTTCAGATATACAGATACCGAGCAGGGAGAGCCTTAGAAGTCACCTAATATAACACCTCCATTTTCCAGATGCCTCCAAAGACAACCACATGTGAAAGGAAGTCACGCTGTCTACACCCTGGAGATATTTTTAAAGACCAAAATGACAAAATTGAATCTTAATGATATTCAGAAACATGAAAAAGGTGCCATGCTTATCAGCACCTCTACGTGCCCAGGGGCCCAGGTGGATTCCGCAGATCCCCCAGGCAGAAGTAGTTCCAAATTTATTCCTTCATTTTCAACATTGGTGAGGGCCTTCTGTGTGCCAAACACGAGTCTTGGTACCTGACACACACCAGCAAACAAAGAAAGATTACTGCTCATGTGGCAGTAATCTTTCTTGCTACACTTCAGCAAAAATTAAGAGTAGTCTAAGAAAAAAGAGAGAAGAAAATCTATACCTTATAATAGACCACATAGGTGCTCTATAAAGAATAGCAGCACTCCATAGCACCTTAGATACCGCAGTTCTCAAACTTGGGTGTGCTTCAGTATGGGGTGGCCTTGGGTGACCTTCATTGGTATGCTTCAGTATGACTTGCAGGGGTCTTCAAACTTTTTAAACAGGGAGCCAGTTCACTGTCCCTCAGCTAGAGTTGGCTGCTAAGCAGGACAGGCAGTGGCAGCAAAAACACCCAGCAGGCAAGATTAATATCCTAGGCGGGCTGCATGTGGCCTGAGGGCCATAGTTTGAGGATGCCTAAATCTTAGAGGACTTGTTAAAACTCTGAAGGCTGAGCTCCAGCCTCTAACATAGAGGATTTGCTCCCTATTTAGAAAACGTTTTTCACACATCCAAATGCCATGCTAAAAGAATATTTTCCTTGAAGGGTTTCTAACCATGAGGATCAAGTTTAGTCTCAGAAGAACTATTTTTTTTTTTTTAGTCTATGAGCTAGAAGTATATACAGTACAGTAAGATCTAAATAACAGTGATTGGACTGGTAATCTTTTTATGTACTAAATGAATTTTTATCATAAACATGAAATATTTTTATTATATGCAAACAAAAAGTTAAACTTTATTTAAAAATTAGTATCTATTAAAAAGTCATTAAATTAGAAAACGATAAAAAGTCATTAATTTATATACTGCATAAATTAACACTGGATGATTTTCTTCCCTAGGACATAATTCAAATAACTCATTTTAGCATTTTAGACTAAACCTGTTTGGATTAAGGATTAATAACAGTGGGAAAAAAACACCAGATTTTTAACAAAGAAAATAATAAAACCAAAACTATACTTATTTTGGTAACTGTATTAAAATCATATTTATTATTATTCCACATGGCAACTGTTTTTCTCTATACTGTTACTTTTCAACACATGAATGGAAGTGATTCTCATTATTCCAGACAAAGAATCAAAACCTGGTTTAATTCTATTTCTTGAAAGAAAAATAAAACACTTTTAAGCTTTGGAAAATTATGGCACATCTTCCACATATACATAGTCACACAGCCATATATCCACCGAAATACTAAGGTAAAACGCACCACCCCACCTGTGTCCACAACCTTCAAGGACTTCCATTTTCTAACATCCATGTTACAGAGATAGGACTAGAAGTTAATCTGCTGTAGGATAGTGGCTAAAACAAATCAACTAGATGAGGAAACCAACTGTCTAAGTAAAGAAAGATTTACCGTCTCACTATTTTTTTTTTTTTTTGAGACAGAGACTGAAGCTGTCCTCCTGGGTAAAGTGCTATGGCATCACAGCTCACAGCAACCTCCAACTCCTGGGCTCAGGCAAGTCTCCTGCCTCCGCCTTCCACAGGCACCCGCCATAACGCCCGGCTATTTTTTGGTTGCAGCCATCATTGTTGTTTGGCGGGCCTGGGCTGGATTGGAACGGCCAGCTCAGGTGTATGTGGCTGGCGCCTTAGCCTCTTGAGCCAAAGGCACCAAGCCTACCCTCTCACTATTGAACTAAAATTCCAGAACCTCTTCAAGTCTGGACTGTTTAATTAGAACACTTTGTTGTGTTACATACAATTTATAGACAATGCCTCAAAATTAGCCTCTAAAAATCACTACAGATATATGCTAAAATTACCTAGGTGTCCACAGGTACCAAGCACTTTACATGTATCTGCTCGTTTAATTTCTAAACCACCTAAGGGGTAAGCACCACTATAATCACCAGTTTACAGATGAAGAAATTTATGCACAGTCACAGATTTGCTTAAAGTCACAAGGGTAAGAAGATCCAGGATACAAAGACA
This sequence comes from Galagoides demidoff, assembly GCA_963574575.1. Classification (NCBI taxonomy): domain Eukaryota; kingdom Metazoa; phylum Chordata; class Mammalia; order Primates; family Galagidae; genus Galagoides; species Galagoides demidoff. The sequence goes on from CAUYQV010166613.1 coordinate 11,663, forward strand.
TTCAAGATAAACTACTTAACCTAGGATCCTTAACACTTGGTTTGAGCATAGTTTTGCTGTTTGAATTACAAATTTTTCGCATTTTAGGAAATCTGGACCAACTTTTATTGTCAGTAGTGTTTTAACTAATAGAATAAAGAGGGTGAACTAATGCTAATCTTTGTACATCTAAAATCACACTATACTTTTAGCACTCACAGACCTGATAACTTCACCAGCGCGGCCACTTTGGGGATACAGTTGTGGTAAAGTTATCGACAGAAACCCAGCAGTAAAACGCAGAAGTACTCTATGAAGAAGGGAGAGATATAAAGTTTTTATCTGGTTTTGTTGGGGGCGGGGAGGTGTTTCAGCGGCCAGAGTACAGAGTGAATAGGTTGGAAGCCGAAACGCTAATCCTTTCCCATTCCTTCCGCTCACAAAAATAAAGCTTAGTGGCAAAGGCAGGCGGCGACGCTGTGCCCAAGAATTACACCTGTCGGGTTCTCTGGGGTTCGGGTTAGGTTTGGGGGGTGGGGGGGGCCCAAGGCCACCGCTCTCCGTGAGGGCAGGAACCCCCCGGGGACCCACGGCCAGAGCCCGGGCGGAGCGAGACGCAGCGGAGAGAGGAGGAGGAGACCAGCGGGCCCCTTACCGAGCTCGGTGCCCCGATCGCGCGCGGACATGGCGCGAGCCGCCCCCGAGCCGCCAGCCCGCCGGTACCGCCTCACTCGGCGCCGTCCCTTTCTCCTTCCGGCCGGTACGCTGCGCCGGCGCCCGCGCTCGCCCCGCCCCCGGCCCGCTCGGGGCGGAACTGCTGACCCGCGCGGTTAGACCCTGGGCCGGAGCCTCTGCGGTCCCGCCTCTCCTCCCCAGTCCACAAGGTGTGGAACTGGAGCGCTGACTAGCTCCGGGAAATAATGCCGCCAGCATGCGTTTGAAAATGCTTACGTTGCCAATTGCACTGCAGGAAAACAAACCTCTTTAACTGTTAAGATTAGATAACAGGAGACTATCCCTCCCACGTCTGTCCAAGAGCGAAGCTCTGGAGCCTCAGACCTGAAATGTAAGCAGTGATCCCAAAGCCTTAGATGATCGTAAAATCAAGGACGTCAGAGCACACTAGGAATTTGGACTTCACGAAGAGAAGCAGCTATGAAGCGCAAGGGCTTAGGAGTGAGAAGAACAGGTTTCTCAGTCTAGCTCTTACAGTAATTAAATGTGGTGGGGCCAAGTCAACTGCCTTCCTGAGTTTCATTTTCGCCATCTGCAAAAGATGATCGGGACAATCTTGGATCACTAAAATTCTATCTATGATCCTGTGATACTAAGATTTACTTCAGTCTGTCTTCCATGGGACAAAGAGCGTCAATATAGTCAACTCATCTGCACTCAATTAAAAGCATCTCTGAAAGAAAGCAAACTTTTTTTTTGAGACAGTCTCAAGCTGTCGCCCTGGGTAGACAGTGCCATGGCATCATCATAGCCCACAGCAACCTCCAACTCTAGGGCTCAAGTGATCCACTTGCCTCAGTTTTTCTATTTTTAATAGAGATGGGGGTCTCACTCTTGCTTAGGGTGGTCTCAAACCCTTGAGCTCAAGCAAGCCACCTGCCTCATTCTCCCAGAGTACTAGGATTACAGGTGTGAGCCACCATGCACAGCCTACAGCGAACTTCATATTATGGCTTGGCTACCTTGAGTCAGTAGTGCTTTCAGAAGTCTGATAGCATTTGACTTTAAGAACAATCCCACCATGTATGTATTGTATGTCCACTGCTATACCTACAGATACCCTGCAAAGTTGTGTATATACCTAGTATATAACACAGCACATAGTAGATGTTCAATAAATGGGCGCTATTAATGGTGTTGTCAGGTTTGCCGAATAATTATTGAGCTATTTTGAATAGGAAAAGTTATTCTTGTTTTACTCCTCTACACTGAGCTAATTTTTAGCCTTGTGTACACACAGCTACTGTTTAATGTACATATAACATTTTTCTTTATTTTTATTTTAACCCTAAGATAGAGAAAAACAGGCCCTGAAAGCCTAGAGCTGGCCTAAGGCTCATAACTAGGCTATGCTATACCCTAGCCTAGTGGAACATAAACAACTTTTTTTTTTTTTTTTTGCAGTTTTTGGCCAGGGCTGAGTTTAAACCCGCCACTTCTGGCATATGGGGCCAGCGCCTTACTCCTTTGAGCTACAGGTGCCGCCTGGAACATAAACAACTATAGATCATGAGCAGCAGCAGCCAAGGTCACTGTGACCATAATGCATCAATAAAAACAAGACTATGCATAATTGTATCTGATGACCATAAAAGCATGAATATTGTCCAAACATGCTCCTGTCTTAATATGTAACTGTCATTTCTTTACCCATTAGTTCTAGCCTCACTCCATTCTTCTTGTGTTTTAGGTAAGAATAAAGATACTGACTTGGCACCTGTAGCTCAACCAGCTAAGGCGCCAGCCACATACACCAGAGCTGGAGGGTTCAAATCAAGCCCAGGCCTGCCAAACAACAATGACAACTACAACCAAAAAATAGCCAGGAGTTGTGGAGGGCGGCTGTAGTCCCAACTACTTGAGAGGCTGAGGCAAGAGAATCACTTAAGCCCAGGAGTTGGAGGTTGCTGTGAGCTGTGATGCCATAGCACTCTACCCAGGGTGACAGCTTAAGGCTCTGTCTAAAAAAAAAGAACGAAAGAAAATAATGAAGATAGTCTTAACAAAGAATTATCACCATTTCCTGCCAGCATCCAATCCAGAGGAAGGCCTCACTTCTTGAACCCTCTTCAAATCACCTACAAGCCCATATCCTATGTTTTTTCTTTCTTTTTTTCCTATGTCTTTTCTAACACCCTTTTATGGAAGCACTTCACATTTTCCTGTGGTTAAGCATTATCCTTTTGTCACAAGTCAATAAACCCAGCTTTGTCCAACTACAGGTGTATTCTTCATGATCTTTGGCTGAAGTTCATTGACATCCCTAAAAGATACAAAGGCAATGAATGAAATTCTATTTTTAGGGGTAGGTATAACTCCAACCCAGATTCCACTTATGATGTAAATTTATTAAAACAAAAAAGAAACTTGTGATATCCTAACTTAGCTGAAAAAAAAATAGATCCAGGCAGCCCCATAAAGCAAACATGTCAGCAACATATCTGACAAGAATTTCTCAAGGACTATTTCTAAAATTTACCTGTTGCACAATACTAATCTAGGAGTAATCTATACTAGTGATTTTTAACTGGTGTGCTGTGAGGGGATCTTAAGTGTGCCACAGAAGTTTTTAAAGATCATTATTCTCAAAAGTTTAAAGCACAGTAAGTATATTCTTTTTTATAATTTACTTTGATCAACATAATTTAACTGTGCCACAGAAGTTTAACTACAGGTTCAAGTGTGTCATGAAATAAAAAAGATGGAAAACCACTCATCTATGTAGTTTAAATGTTAAATTGGCAGCATTCAGAGAGATAGTGGGGGTAGTATGTAAAAAAAAAAGTTTCTGGTTCTGCACTGGTAGCTCAGTCAGTAGGGTGCCAGCCACATATAGAGAGGCTGGGGGGTTCAAGCCTGGCCCGGGCCTGCTAAACAACTGCAACCAAAAAATAGCCGGGCGTTGTGGCGGGAACCTGTACTCCCAGATACTTGGGAGGCTGAGGCAAGAGAATTGCTTAAGCCCAAGAGTTTGAGGTTGCTGTGAGCTGTGATGCCACAGCACTCTACCAAGGGCAACATAGTGAGACTTTGTCTTAAAAAAGGAAAAACAAAAAAAAAGTTTCTTTAATGGAGAAATGTTCCCAAGTTTCACTTTGTGAAAGTTCCTTTTAAATTATTGCCTTCTGAAACTTCTGAAGTATCCCTAAGGCAAGACCTCTCAAAAAAAGATCTTAGACCACTACACTGGAATCACCTAATAAATAGCTTTTTTCTAAAGCAGATTCTAGACTGCATCACAGGTCTATAGAATCAGAATCTCCAGGACCCGTTGGAATGTATATTTGTAACAAGTTCCCTCAAATGATGTTTATGTAAAAAAACCATCAACCCAGAAGCAGAGGAGAGTAAGCTATGCAGACTTATCTGGAGCCATAGCCCAAAGTGGCTCTTACAAGAGTGTAATTGTCTTTAAGGCATCATCATACAGAATGCCAAAAAATGTTTACTCATTTTAAGAAAGGAAAAAACTATTACATTTGTAAGACTCAAGTCATGTTTTACTTCTGCAATTACAAGAGGTGTTCAACATGACTTGTATTCTTCTTATCAGTATATACTGTTATAATTTTAATAGTTTTTCCTTTCTTGAAATGTGTATACTTTTTTGGCACCTTCTGTATTTTTCACCCATGTATGTAAATTTGGTATGCTATTCCTATTAATGTTTAACACAAATTTGCAATTGCCAGATAAATTACCTGTCTTCCTACCCTCCTCATTCCTTCAATTAAAATTAAAGCTCTGAAATATATATTTGCCTTGAAGCTTTTAAGAATCTAGTCCCAGAAAATAAGAGTAATAGAAATGTTAAGTTCCAAAAGGCCTGGACCATTTGTTGGGTTTGCATAGGGTTTTAATAGAGTATTTGGCACAGTAAGCTACGAATATTTGCTACATAAATGAATTATTGCTGTCCTTGCTACTTTTCTAATACTGCCTATTGTTTTATGCCCCTAATCCAACTTAATTTGATGCAGTCTCTAATTCTATGATTTCTAAGGGTTCTTCACAGGTTCATTAGAAAAATAACCATTTAGACTATGGGTTGTCGGCAAGTATTTCTAGGTTAGATGGGGAAAAGTGGGAGGACTCAGGAGGAATGTGAATATTAGGGTTAAATATTTAAAAACTTGCAGAACATCTAATTCCTAGTTCTTGGTAAAATGAGAAAAATAATTATCCTGAGTCTTTTATGAAGCTAATTTAGTCAATATAAAGAACAGTCGTTCATTCTGAGACAACGTTGTTCACTTTATTTTGTGAAGATTGTGATGGTGGATAGTTTCTTTTTTTAGCCGTACTCTTCACTTGGCAAGATAAGCAAACCATTCTATTTTTTCACCCACATACACACTATTTTTTAAAATCTATTGGCCATGAAACCCGAAAGTTGGGAATCACTGATACAATATGTATTACTGATATTAAATGCTTCCTATGAATTATGCCTTTACAGCAATTATTTGATAATAACAAAATCTATATTTCCCCCCCAAAAAATCTATGTATAGGGTGGCACCTGTAGCTTCAGTGCCACTTACACTGAAGCTGGTAGGTTCAAACCCAGCCCTGGCTAGCTACAACAACAATGACAACTACAACAACAACAAGAAAAAACAGCTGGATGTTGTGGTGGGTACGTATAGTCCCAGCTACTTGGGAGGCTGAGGCAAGGGAATCACTTAAGCCGACAAATTGGAGGTTGCTGTGACACCACAGCACTCTACCCAGGGTGACAGCTTGAGACTCTGTCTCAAAAAAAAAGAAAAAAAATCTATGTATGAAAACTATTTCCTATCTCTACAAATAAACTGAGGCTCAGAGGACTAGACATGGTGGCCTCACACCTATAATCTTAACACTTTGGGAGGGTGAGGCTGGAGGATCATTTCAGGACAGGAGTGCAAGACTGGCCTGAACAATACAGCAAGACTCCATCTCTACAAAAAATAAAAGAAAAAAACAAAAAAGGTCAGAGATACTCATCTGTAAGAGCTATTGGATGGCTTAAAACCTAAGCAATACAGGCTCGGTGCCTGTGGCTCAATCGGCTAAGGCGCCAGCCAGGTACACCTAAGGTGGCGGGTTCGAATCCCCAGCCCGGGCCCGCCAAACAACAATCATGGCTGCAACCAAAAAAAAAAAAAAATGGCCGGGCGTTGTGGCAGGCGCCTGTGGTCCCAGCTACTTGGGAGGCGGAGGCAGGAGACTCGCTTGAGCCCAGGAGTTGGAGGTTGCTATGAGCTGTGATGCCATGGCACTCTACCAGGGGGATAGCTTGAGGCTCCGTCTCAAAAAAAAAAAAAAAACCTAAGCAATATAACCCTATATACCACAAACTTACTGCTCCCTCCTGTCTCTTGGAAACCAAACTTATTGGACAAGCCCCTTAGCCTCTCTGATATTCAGGGGTATTACCTATTTCATTGAGTTTTAATGTTAAAAAGTAACATATTTTAACATAAAAATCTAACACAAGGCACTTAATACTTCCAAACTCATCCTTGAACAAAGCAGTTATTTTCCACTTGACCAAGTTTCACTCTCTCATTAACGTGATTCAACCTGTGAAGTATTATTACTGTTCATTAGCTATCCTATAGATGCATACTTAGGTCTATTTTTAAAAGCAAATTTGTTAAGATACCTCATTTCTCCAGGAGTTCTACTGACCTAGTCACATTGATGTAGGTGACACTATGTCACACTGACAACTGTGACAACTGTACACTTCTAAAGATAAGCAAAGAAAAGCTAAGCCTCCTAATAATCTTCTTGCTTTTTCAGTATCCCCTGAGTAAGAGACCAGACAGAAACTTATATAATAACCTAATAGAAAATATTTTTTAAGATATTAATGCCCTAGGTGTAAAATATAAGCAAAGTATATAGCATTTTCCCTTTATCTTTTTCAATATCTCTTCTGAAAAATTATATCCATTTTCTTCTCACCTTGTTCTCAAAGAAAAGGCAGCTAAATTAATGTTCCCATTAAGCAACTACTACAAATTATAACCTGTACATTAACATATATTGTGGTATATCTTTACTATGCTATTTTGTAGCCATTAAAAGGAGTATGTTGTACTTTATTTTACTGACAAGAGAAATGAATGACCACACTCAATCCCGGTTTCCTGGAAGAAACCTCTAGATGACACCAAGAATTAATGACTCATAAAAGGTAAATTACTAATATTAGGTAGCAAATTGGGATACAACAATTTACTTACCGGGCATTAGGACCTATAGAGGAGATGCTGGAGGATGAAACCAAGGGAAAGCTAGATTCCTCCTAGGTAACTAAGTCTCACACCAGCTGAAGGTGTCTGTGAGTTTACTGGAGAGGCAAGGTCTCTGAGTTGGTTCCTGCCATGTTTGACTCTTCAATGAAGAGGACAGCCTGCTACATGTGGGGTAACTAGAAAATAGTCTCGATGGTCTGACATAATAGTCTGTTGGTGCTAAATCAGGGACTTGATTCAACACTCACACCACACCCATCCACCTTCATAGGCAAAGGGAGTATGGATGAAGACAAAAAACATACAATTTCATATAGTATTAACAACTATGCATAAAATAGGACAAAATAGGGCAGTCCCTGTGGCTCAAAGGGGTAGGGTGCCGGTTCCATATGCTGGAGGTGGTGGCTTCAAACCCAGCCCCAGCCAAAAACTAACAAACAAAAGGGCAAAATAGGGACAAGAGAAAGGATGCAGAAGGGCTTGAGGATTAGATGACATGGGTTAGCCATGAAAATATTTAGATAACAGTGAACCAAAAAACAGAAACAGCAAAGGGCCTTGACACAGAAATGAGGCTACTATGGGTAGAGGAGTACAAGCAAAGGAAGTATGAAAAGATCACAGAAGGCAGGAACCAAATCATAGCAACAGCTTGACAGAATGGGAAGCCATAAAGTTTCTAACATGGAAATCGCCTGATCTCTTCAATTCCTAACCCTTTGTACTGTGTAGCAGATGGATAGGACAAGGGCTAGGTGAGGGAGGGATGGGCAAGAAGGAACCATTAGGAAGGCACTGGCATCATCTAAGGGAGAAATAAAGGCAGCCTCGCCTAGGGTGGAAACAATGGAAACAAGGCAGAGAGCAAGTAGGAAGAGCCCAAACCACTTGCATGGAGACTAGATCTACAGATTAGAGGCAGTGACTGCCATGCCTTTCTGTTTGAATGAGTATAGGCAGTTTCAGTTACTGGAATGAGGAACAAGTTGAGGGAGAAAGAGTTAAGGTTAAGGTAAAGCACTCACAAAGTGCTCAGAGAGGCAGGTTGGAAAGACAGTTTAGAAGGTTATCAGAAGGTACTGAATGCCACAATACTAGGCAATTTTCTTCCTTTGGAGAGAGTAGAGCTAGAAAGTATAGCCCAGATCTGAGGTCAAGAAGAAAAGAACTATTAAACATAGGAACAGTATAGTAAGGTAGAAAGAAAACCAGGAATGTGGTTTTATAGAAGAAAAAAAAAAAGAAAAAACATATATCAAAAACAAAGTACTGCTGAGGGTTTATTAAGATGAGCAAGTGACCACTGGATTATAAACATGCAGGACATTAGAAACTGGCAAACACAATTTCAGTAGATACTTGAACTTTCCCTTCAATTCTGCCTCAGGAATCTACTATTACAAAGTGTGGTAGGCAGACTAAGAGCCCCCAAAGACGTCTATATCCTAATGTCTGGAACCAACAAATGTTATCTTACATGGTAAAGGGACCTGCAGATGTGATTAAAATAAGGACTTTGAACTAGGAAGATTACAGATTACCCAGGCAGGCCCAGTGAAACCATAAACCTCTTTCTAAGTATAAAAGACAGCAGGATGGTCAGAGTCAGAAGATGGAAAATGGCCACCAGTGGATGTGAAGATAGAGGAACCATGAGCCAGGGAATGCAGCTGGTGAGGAAACAGATTGTCTTCTAGAAGACTCCAGAAGGAACTCAGCTCTGTTGACACTGTTATCTTAGCCCAGCAAGAGTATTTCAGGCTTCTGAACCCCCCAACTATAATAAATTTGTTTTGATTTAAGCCACAAATTTATGGTAATTTGATACAGTAGCAATAGGAAACTAATATACACAAAGGACTGTACTTGTACAGGGTCTTTAGACTTTTATGAAACTTAAGTAGAAGAAATTCCCTTGGTTCATAAATAGCAAGCAACTTCATGATTCCAATCCAGTACACATAAAACTCAACTTTATTTAGGGTAAGTCAGACTCTACAAAACTGCTACAAAGTAGAAGATAAGGCATATAATAAGCTGACATAAAAACACCCTAGGAGAGCCTATGAGGATCACCAGTTGGCTCCCCTGTAACATACTTCTCCTGACCCTCAAAGGTTGCCATAGCCTACAGTGTTTTCTTTAGGTTATCACAAATCCTCAATTACATGTATTAATCTTATTCTTTGGTTGGTTCTTATTTCCTTTAAGGAAAGTTATCAAGGGTCATTCACAAGATCAGGAGAGAGAAAACTAGTTGGGAGAGATGTTATTCATTGGTCTGAAGTATTTCCAAATTACTAGTTTAATTTCCCCTCCACATTTAAAAATAAAAATTACAAATCTAAATTCAGGTGATCTAATTTATTAGAAGGATGGTGAAAGGGTGTTTTGAATAACACCCAAACTTAAAGGATGAGTAGAAGAAAATTACACACTTCTTAAAACACTGCAGGTCTATACTTAACTCATAAAATCATTTACATTTATCAGTACACCCTTGTCCAAATGCACTTTAATGGTCACTTAATTTAAAAAATAGATTTTTGAGGTGTGGTAAGATTTTAAGTGATTTTTCTGATATGTTTCTGCTAATTCCAACTGCTTTATTTTTTCCTTATAACTAGCATGCATCATTTAAATAAATCATTTAAAAAGCAAGTCAAAGTTTGGTGCCTGTAGCACAGTGGTTATGGCACCAGTCACACACACCAAGGCTGGCAGGTTTGAACCTGGCCCAGGCCTGCTAAACAACAATGACAACTGCAACAAAAACTAGCCCAGCATTGTGGCAGGTGCCTATAGTCTCAGCTACTTGGGAGGCTGAAGCAAGAGAACCTCTTAAGCCTAAGAGTTGGTTGCTGTGAGCTGTCCCACAGCACTCTACTAAGGGCGACACAGTAAGACTCTGTCTCAAAAAAAAAAGTAAGTCAAGCATTTCTTTTTTTTTTTTTTTTTTAGAGACAGAGTCTCACTGTGTCGCCCTTGGTAGAGTGCAATGCCATCACAGCTCACAGCAACAACCTCCAGCTCTTGGGCTTAGGTGATCCTCTTGCCTCAGCCTCTGGAATAGCTGGGACTACAGGCACCCACCACAACGCTCCACTATTTTTTTGTTGCAGTTTGGTTGCAACCAGGTTCGAACCCATAGGCGCCACCCCAAGTCAAGCATTTCTATTAAATCTGAAAGAAGAAGAGGTAAATACAACACTAGTAAAAGATATGAAAGTAACTGAATTTCAAAATTAGGAAATGTTTACTAGAGATTCTTTAATCAAACTGTCTTTTGCTATGGTTATGATGTAAAATAACTGTATGGCTATCTTCATTTATAAAACTCGAATCTACCAGTTTTTCCCAAAACACAAACATTGTTTTGTTTTAAAGGCATTTTATTTAGACAACTAAAAACAATTAGATGTTCAGAAGCAGTGTACAATGAAAGAGAAATCAAACCCGTTACTTTATCATGTATTCCCTCTTTTTTATGACTAAAGCAAAAAAAAAAAAAAAAAGGCATTCTGCTTTAATGGAAAAGTCAGAAAAATAAGTCAATATATTTTTCTTCTCCATAGTAACATAAACAGCTACAAGAAATCTAACTGTAATAAGAGAAATTGGATGTTGGCTTGCACACATTCATTTTTAAAAAGACAACAGGCCATCACACAAGAGCATAACTCCACCTGCGTTCATCTGATACTCTTGAGTTTTCACTTACAGGTAACACCACGTTAGTTGTTCCAACACTGGAGCTAATTCATATATTCCCCATTATTTATGTCTGTGTTTTCCTTAAGCAGAGAGTAACTCTGGAAGGCTGATGCTTTTCTTTGCTTGCTTGTTTTAGTCTATTAAGTTGTATACTATCTGTGGCACATGTTTGATGCTCAGGCCTTAACTTCAGGAGTTGAAGAATAGATGGAATCTGAATTCTCTGAAGCAATTTCTTCTACAAGACAGAAAGCCACATTAATTTAATAAAGGAAAGAAGCAAATCTACATTTTCTGTGTAATAAAAGAAAAATTAAAGCAGACTGGGATGAAGGGGGAGAAGACAGTTATGACACTTGCCATTAACAGCCAGGCACATGCCAATGAAAAAGGAAGAAACAAATTCATGTGCTATAGCCACTGAATTCTTTTACACTATAACTTAACCTCCAAGGGTCCTCTCTTCTGGGCTAAGTTTATAATGACTTTAGTTATCTAATAAACACTGAATAAAAGTCATGTCTCCTCTTGTTATTCAAATCCTACCCTTTAATACTATTCAAATCAAACCATTAAACATCAAACATTAAGTTTAGCAAAATGAGGTTAATGATTAAAAAAATTATAGAAAAGTCTAATTGGAAAAATGATAAACTCCTTTCTAATGTCCTAAAAAATCATAGTACCCAGTTTCTCATGCTAGTAATCTGAAATGTTCCTTATTATACCCCCATTCGGCAATTTAATAAAATTACCAAACTTTATCGAGTCTACCACTAAAGACTCACAAGTCCATCTTTTCTCCTTGCCATTCCCTTCTTCAAAACTACAATCACTCATCTGGACTACCCTGCCTGGTCTGTGTTCACTTTTATCCCCAGTCCAGTTCTTACTATACACTACAGCCAAGGCAATCTGTAAAAACTTAAAAATTGTTACTCCTTTGTTTAAAATTTGAAGATTTCTCACTGCTCTTAGTATAAAACATGCAAAGTCCTAATATTGCTAACAAAGCCCTCAAATGATCTGGCTTCTTTCTGTAGTCTCCTCTGCCCCTGCCCTTTAATCCGGAGGCACAGTGAAGTTCCCTTAGTTCTTCATATGCTGTGATCTTTTTTGTGTATGAGCCTTAGTTAATACGTTTTTTTCTTCTGTTACAAAATCTTCCATTCTGTGCCTACCAACACAACCCCCTCCCCTCAATACTTACCTAAGCACTCCTGCTGATTCTCAGATCCTGATTTAAATATCATTTCCCCAGGAAACTTTCCCCAAATAACTCTTAAAATTCTAACAATTTATTTGTTTCAGCACGTCTCGTAAGACTTTAAGCTCTGTAAGAGTAACCACATCAGTCATATCTATACTCTACCTCAGTGTTTACTACTATGTAGGAAGCATTTAAATATTTATGTTAAAAATATGCATTTATAGAAATGTTAACATTTAAACTTCCCATATTGTAAATATGTTCGTATTTAATAAATTTTCAATGAGTAAAACTCATGTCTACTTCAATTGTAAATCCCCCAGATTCTTAAATACTCATTAGTATTTACCTAGCTCTTCTTCTGTTGTCTCTGAAAAACCAATCTTTGGCTTTGCTAGGTCACCACTATCTTCTTCTACAAAAAGAAATGCAATGACAATTCGTTATATGAGTAACAGTATTATAATTTCTAGTATTCAATAAGAAAGAAGAGTAAGATAAGATTATTCTAAGCCATGAGGTACAAAGCACAATAGAACAATTCTTTTAAATAATTACAATTCTAAAATAGTATGTTTTTCTTCAAAAATCACCTTTGGGTTCATACTGTAACTACTTCAGCACTATGAACTAGTTATTTATTTATTTATTTAGCAGTTTTCAGCCGCTGGTGCCCTACTCCTTTGAGCCACAGGCGTCACCCAGAACTAGTTATTTTTTATTAAAAACAGGCCTACCTCATTGGTAAGGTTCAGTGAGTAATACTATTCAGAGATTAAATACATTTCCTCATAAATTCTTTAATTGTCCTATAGCAAATTTTGAATTAGGTCCATTCCATTCACTAAATGAACTAGTGTAAAAATTTAGGAATGAAATAGATTATAGGACAAAAAAAGTTAAACAAACAAAAGAACAGAGCCCAGTTTGCAATCATGGGCTTCTCTTTGCTTAGCCCAAAATACATAATTTAAAATCTATAGGAGACAGAAACCTTGAAATAAAATTAATGATGACAAATAACTAAAAGACCATGCATTTTTTAAATTAGGTAAGTCAATAAAAATTCTTACCAGGAAGCACACATTTCCAGAGGCCATATGTTTTTCCTACCACAGTTTGCCATAATCTCAATGTTCCATCTTCAGAACCACTGGCATAGAGCTCTCCATCAGGACTAAATCTCACACAGTGAATAGGACCAAAGTGTCCTTTGTAGGATTCTGAAAAAAAAAAAGAAGAGGACTACTAAAAACTTTAATACCTAACAATTAGGTTAAGTACTGATATGCTACATATTATTGAGAAGATGCAAAATTCATAAGTACAGAACAACTGTATCTAATAGAAAATAAGGTAATCCTCATCACAAAGTGGTATTGTGTCTAACACTTATTTCTCTGTAGGATCATCCTTTCCAAATCTAACATCCATTCTAGTTTCAGATTGTTTCTCTAAAAAAATGATGCTTCATGTTCCATTAAGGACAGAGAAAAAGGAGTAAATGAAAATCCCATAAATTCTACAGAAAGTAGACCTAAAATCTATAAGTTCAAGCTCTATTTGCATATCATAAACTCACTGCCTATTTAATATTTAAACAAGGAATCAATTCTTATTATGACCATAAAGAGCCACCAGATGGAGCTCTTTTCTACACTTGCTTCTTAATTTCCTACCAGACTATCGAAAGTCCACTAGTCATTCTGTTACACAGAAAGTTGAGATAACAGGATCAAGACTGATCCTTAAATATTTTAGCCTATGGAACCTAATGAGAAAATGTACAGATCAAGGACTGTTGTTCTGTTTGATCAAGGACTGTTGTTCTGTTTAAGTCACACCCTTATTTATGAACATTTCTCATTTACTTTGCAATCTGTCATTGCCTTCTTATTTCTCAAAGCTCTTGCCTCTACCAATGTTTCTGTTCTACTCTCCGCTCCAACTGGAGAATAGAAAAGTTTTAAGAGCAGAAAGAACATTAGATGTGGGAAAGAGAATGGCTTGGCATATTTGGTATTCACAAACTCATGACCACAGATAACAGGCAAATAAATCACATCTCTCATCTTGAAAAAGAATAAAACGTGATAAAAATATCTAAAACTTTGAAAACTTCCAGTGAATAAAAACAATGGAAAAGAATCTCTTAAAAGTCATTTATATTCAAAAAATAAAGACTGACGCATAAGCATTAAAATAAATTCTATAGGGTCTGTTCACCAAAGTTAAATTTATACAACCCAAATCTACCAGTTTTCCCCAAAGAACAAAACATAAAATTTTGTTCTTTATGTATAACTCTAGCAAGCTTACTTCTGTGGGTGGTAAAACAGAAAAGCGAGAAACAGACAAAAGTAACAATAGCAGCCTACAGACAAAATAAATTACAAAAACTAATATACTTTCGAACTAGAAGTTAAAATTATTTGAGAAGGCTAAAACTAGAACCACATGTAAGTAACTACACAAAATACCTGGCCCATCCTACAGTTAGGACTTACAGGACCTTTCAAATTAATCCTCCATGCTTTTCCCTTTCCTTTACTAAGGACAATTATCATGAAAATGTAAGAAAACTCAAACCCCAAAAAAGTGTAACATAAAGACAAAAATAGCTTTCCAAATTCAGATTCCTAAAGGTATCCCTGTAACATGCTATAGTTATCAACTTCCCTAGACCCTGTCCAAAGGAGTGGGGAACTGGGGCCTTCTGCCTTCAAAGATTCTTCTCGTCTAAGTGCAGAAGGCAAGAAAATCTTTCTGTGAGGCACTCTTTTTAATGAAAGGATTTATGTAAAATTCGGATTTAGCCAAAACATTAAGAACCAGGAAAGTGGCTGGGCGCCCCCTAAGCTCAGAGGTTTAAGGCACCAGCCACATGCACTGGGGCTAGTGAATTTGAACCCAGCCCTGGCCTGCTAAAACAAAAACAAAAACAATTGCCAGGTGTTATGGTGGGTGCCTGTAGTCCCAGCTACTAGGGAAGCTGAGGTAAGAGAATCTCTTGAGCCTAAGAGTTTGAGGTTGCTGTGAGCTGTGACGCCACAGCCTCCTACCGAGGGCTAGAAAGTGAGACTCTGTCTCAATAAAAAAAAAAAAAGCAGCAGCAGGAAGGCCACAAGTTTCCCAACCATGGAAGGAAAGGTGGCCAGGTAAAGGGGGTGATACACTGCACCACACTTAAGGACAAAATCTTCTTGTATCTGTTTATATGTGATTTTGACATGACTGGTCCCTCACCACTGAAGCCTAAATATCAATGGATCATAGTATAAAAACAACATCAACATAATAATGAGCCTCACTTTAAAAAAGTGAAAAAAAAAAAAAGAGCTCAGCAGAGTTTGCTTATAGGTCTATAAAAGATTCTCTCTCCAAAAAGAATAAGACTTGCTTACTTTTTCATTTATAAGCACCAACCTTTAGTTAGTTGAAAATTTGCTTTCAATGTGTTATACATAACTGAGGTGTTGCTTACTAGAACATCTGATAAAAGTAACCACATCATTATAAGGCAGGAAAAAAGGGACAACTCACCTAATTCTTCTCCACTATTATAATCATACTTATAAAGTTTAAAATCTTCACCACCTGCAACAAGAAATTCTTTCTCAGGATGAAGTGATGCAGAATTGATGGTTGCGGGAGCTTCGAAGGATTTGATTGGGTCCAAACTAGAAAAAAATTTAAATAGTATATATTTACAAATTTTTAACATTCTAAAAGTACAAAGAAATAATGAGTTATATTTAAATGGTTCCTAATTTCGAAAACCCAGGAGCAAAGAAATATTCATTTAGTCAAACAGTGATAAAAAAGAACTCTGACTAATGTTAGCAAAAAAAGTTCAGATGGATACTATACCCAAATGAAGCTCATCTCAGGAATACAAAGATATTTTCATATGAGGTATATCCACATTTTATGTACTGGACAACCCCCTGGAAATAAGTGTATTGGCTAACTAAAACATTTATAGATAATATATCAGAGATTTCTGCTTTTAAAGAAATTTCATCAGTAATTCTGATCAAAAATCAATGGTTTGATTTTTCTATAGGCACACACTATCTTTATAAACAGAAAGAGATTTTATAGTAGGTAATTAGTTACTTTAATATAAAGGATTATTATTCCAAATTGCTAAGAGCTTAAATTTAGGAATAAGATAAACTTTCAATGTCATAAAACTTAAAACTGATGAAAACAACTAAGTTTTTACTATCAGGCAGGAAAATAATAACGAAGTTTAAAACTGCAATTATACCATAATAAAAATCAATGCATATTAATAGTGTGACCTCAATATCAATTATACCAAAAAGTCTGTATACCAGCTCTTTTTCAATTTAACCCTAAAAATCACAAAAAGGTCTTCAATCAAAACATTATATATAGTATTCCAGTTCCTAAGTGCAGCCCTCCTATTCCCATCATCACACAATTTAAAACATGAAAATTAAAGTCAGTCATGACTTATACAGGATCACCACATAGCAACTTGGTGATTATGTTAAATAGCAAATGTTAAATATTTTCAACAGGTAAGCCAGTAAACCTTTGTTACCAAAATGTGACTTGAGGCAATGGCCTATAGTTAGGCAATTAGGCTGCAAGTTGCCTAATTCCAGGAGTGAGCATTAATACAGACGTACAATTTGATGACTATGGGCAATCATATTCTATTATTATCAATTCATTCTAAGTGTGTAAACTCCTATATATTCTTAATTGGTCTTCTCTAGTTTTAGTGCCTTCTCTTACCTTCTTTCATAAAGTGAAGCTTAGCTCTCCAAGTAGCCCCTTAAACAAAAGGTTAGGACTGCGGGACAGTGTAATGTGATATAATCTTTACAGAAATCAATTAAGTGCCATGTTTAATTAAGAACTTCAAATTCATTGCTATTTATAGGACTCTATTCTAAAGAAAGAGACATACCATAACACAGCAGTGCTAAAATGGGGAAACTGA
The DNA here is from genome assembly GCA_963574575.1 of Galagoides demidoff. Taxonomy (NCBI): domain Eukaryota; kingdom Metazoa; phylum Chordata; class Mammalia; order Primates; family Galagidae; genus Galagoides; species Galagoides demidoff. The sequence continues at coordinate 28,530 of CAUYQV010166613.1, forward strand.
CACATAATTCAATACAACCTATAATGTAATATGGTATATCAAGTAAAAATGTTTTCGAAGAAGTTTTCATGGTTAAGAATTTTTATTTTTGAGGCAATCTTGCTCTGTCTTCCTGGCTACAGTGCAGTGGGGTTATCACAACTCACTGCAACCTCCAACTCCTCACCTCAAGCAATTCTCCTGCCTCAGCCTCCTGAGTAGCTAGGACTACAGGCATGTGCCACAATGCCCAGCTAATTTTTTTCTGGTTTAGTAAAGACAGAATCTTGTTCTTGCTCAGGCTGGTCTCAAAACTCATAACCTCAAGCAACTCCCCCACCTCTGCCCCCCAGAGTGGTAGGATTATAGGTGTGAGCTGCCACATCCGGCTGGCTAAAAAACATCTTTAAATTAAAAAAAATCAAAATTTGGCCAGGCATGGTTAATTGTATAAATGGAGGAGTTTGAGGTTGTTGAAAGCTACAGTGATGCCAGAGCATTCTGGCCCAGGGCAACAGTGTGAAACTGTCTCAAGAACAAACTCATGTGCGCGTGCAAACACACACACACAAGGAAAGGCTTAAAAATATATTTAAAACAAATAAAATAAAAATTGTATTTCTTATGGTCCTAGTACTTAAAGAAAAAACAAATACTCAATAGTACTAATTTGTTACTATTTAATAATAATTAAAGAAAAAACATCAACCATATATATAAAACAACAACAAAAGACTAGCAAAAAATACAGCTACCATTAACATTCTGTCATCTATGGTTATAATATTGTGGGTAACATTTTTTCTTTTTTTTTTTTTTTTTTGAGACAGAGTCTCACTTCATAGCCCACAGCAACCTCAAACACCTGGGCTCAAGTGACCCTCTTGCCTCAGTCTCCCAAGTAGCTGGTATTACAGGCACCCACCACGACACCTGGCTAGTTTTTTTTATTTTTAGTAGAGACAGGGTCTCACTCCTGCTCAGGTTGGTCTCAAACTCCTGAGCATTATGTAATCCACCCACCTCAGCCTCCCAAAGTGCTAGCATTAGAGGCATGAGCCATCATGTCCAGCTTACTTTTTCAATTATGTTATTATTTTCCAATTTTTCTCCAATAGCACTTTCTACATTTATAGTCAGAAAACTTAAGTCTGCTTTAAAAAAAAAAAATCATTAGGTCTACACATACTTGGGAAAAGAAATAAAATCATTACTTCTCTAATTTTAACCTTCTGGGTTAAAGTTAATAGGAAAATCAAAATCACAGTGATTTTATGTACAGCAAAGAACAATATTTACAGCACCAATTTTGTGGGTTCTTTCACCTTTAAAAAAATGAAATACCTTTCAATAAACGCCTTCCAATTTTTAAGTACCCTTACTGTTCTTTGCTACCCTAAAAAGAAAATGAAGTTATTTCTTGGACATACCTTACTGCACTATGAAAAGCAATAGATCGTCCATAAGTTATAACCAAAATCTCTCCCTCAGGAATATATTCCATACTACTAACAGACATATTAAAATTTAGAGATTTCACTTCTGTCATAGTAGCATGATCCCAGAGTCTGCAAAAAGGAAAAAAAAAAAAAAGGTGACATTTAATCACAACAATTGTATCTGCAGTTTAATCAATGAAAGAGTGAATAATCAGAACTATACAAAAATATTCATTCCAAGTCACAAATTACATAGGATAAAAAGAATCTCTAAGTTTCTATATACAATGTCAAACTATGTAGTAGCTTATGAGTGAGATAAACTTTACTATCTTCCCATTTTAACTTGGCAAAACAACGTGACTAAGACACTTACATTCTAATCTAGTCAATTTCAGCACTGCTTTACTTAGTGGATCTTACACTCTGCTTTTCTGAGACTGCCAAGAGCTGTGTATCTTCCCACGGAAAAATTCATTAGGTATCAGCACACAAAACTTTGTATAGAGCTTCAAGGGCCTCACAATTCCCCTTTTAACCAGCTTGTCAACAGATCTTAGGTTAAGAACACCCACTTATGAAGGTGTCCACAGTTTTAATTTTCTTTTGATTTCTGTACATACACGTTGGGTACCCCTTACTCAAAAAACTTTAGGCCGGAAGCATCTGCAGTTTAAATTTCTTCACATTTTGGAATATTTACATTATATACTTACTGGTTAAGCATCCCTAATCTGAAAACCTACAATCTGAAATGCTCCAATGAGCATTTCCTTCGAGCATAATCTCAGTACTCAGAAAGTTTCAGATGTTGGAGCATTTCAGATTTTGGAATTTTGGATGAGGGATACTCAACCTGTAATATAAATAGATAGATCCAGATAAACGTGCCTGTGTGCAACTTAGGTTTTAAAATTCAGACTTTCCCCCCACCTAATAGTTATAAAAAATATTTAAAATACAAACTCTAAGGTAAAATACCTTTCATATTTAGATCATTAAGAATAAAAATTACTTACCGAACAGTTTTATCGTCAGCTGAAAGAATCTGTTTATCTTCACTGCACCACAGAGCCTTTTTAATACCAGAGGTGTGACCACTAATTTCCTTAGGTTCTTCAGATGAAACAATTTAAAATATATCTGTTAATATTTGATTTTTTAAACCAAGCAACATAAGAACACTTTAAATATATAAAAAGGAAAAACAACACATCTTAAATTAGACTGCAACTTTTCAAAGCCCAGCACCTTCAAACTCGATGATTATATCAGAATATATTTAGTTTTTCTATATTGAAACAAAAATGTATCTACATGATATGGAACTCAAGAACTATGATGCTTGCTATATGTAGCTGAGTGAATGTACCACTCATTCTCCCAGGCTAACTTTCTATACAACTAATAACATTCAAAAGCATTGTTCCACAATGAAATAAAAGACTAACCAATGTGGTGTAATTTAGTAAGAACATGGATAAAGGAAATAAGACAGTCTAAACTAATTCTAGTATATTCTGCTAACTCTGGGACTTTTGTCCAAGTTACTGCTGTGTACTAACTAATGGGAGAACAGGAGAAAGTAACAGCAGGAAGGAAGAAAAGGGAAATAGAAAGCAGTGCAGAAATTCCCAGGAATGTTTCTACACTGAGAGAAAAGCATTAAAAAATAAATAAATAAAAGGAACCTATCTCTGAAGGAGATCATCCTCTCAAAAAACTTAAAATTCCTCACTGTTATCCCTGGGCAAAAGTAGATGTTGCAGCCAATGCCATTCAACACTACTTTGACCTCTGGACATATTGCTTAACTTTTTGAAAACTGTATTTTGTCACCTGCAAAATGAAATTACAATAGTTACAAATGAGAATGTGTATCTCAGTATTTAACATAGTGTCTGACATGAGTAATACCTCAGTAAATTGCTATCCTTTCTACTGCCAACACAGTGGAAGAACAACTTTCAAAAATGTTCACCCGACCCCTGAGCTACCTTGCTTTGTTGGATAGGTTCATTGATAAAGGAAGATCACAGTACTTTGCTAAAATTTATTATAAAATATCCCCCCCAAAAAAATGTAGAAAAAAATTCAGGTGAGAATTAAAAAATCTGTAAATGGCTGGGTGAGGAGGCTCACACCTATGATCTTAACTCTGGGAGGCTGAGGCAGGAGGATAGCTTAGCTCAGGAGATAAGAGACCAGTCTGAGCAGGAATAAGACCCTATCCCTATTAAAAATAGAAAAATTAGGCTCAGCGCTTGTGGCTCAATCGGCTAAGGCGCCAGCCACATACACCTAAGGTGGCAGGTTCGAATCCAGCCCAGGCCCGCCAAACAATGATGGTTGCAACCAAAAAATGGCCAGGTGTTGTAGCGGGCACCTGTGGTCTGGTCCCAGCTACTTGGGAGGCTGAGGCGGGAGACTCGCTTGAGCCCAGGAGTTGGAGGTTGCTGTGAGCTGTGATGCCATGGCACTCTACCCAGGGGGATAGCTTGAGGCTCCATCTCAAAAAAAAAAAAAAATAGAAAAATTAGCCGTTCGTTCTGGCAGGTGCCTGTAGTCCCAGCTTCTTGGGAGCTGAGGCAGGAGGATGGCTTGAGTCCAGGAGTTTGAGTTTAAAAGATGTGATGATGCCACTGTACTCCAGCTAGAGGAAGAAAGCAAGACTCTGATTTTTAAAAAAAAAAAAGAAAGAAAGAAAAAAAGAAAAACTTTAAATGCAGTTTCTTTTCTTTCCTTAGCGACACTTTCAGAAATGGAGCATAACTCCAGAGAAACTGCTTAATTTCCAATGTAGTTTTTACCTCTCTTACTACTCTTTACATTTTATACATTTATGAATAGATAATTATGATATAAAACTTAAAAGAGATCAACTAATATATAAAAATAAAATTGTTTCTCATATGTTGGTACCCTTTTGAGTGTGTATACATAGAAAGAGAGTAAGAAAGAGAGCATGCACACCCCTGAGAAATCATTAAAATACTACAAAATAAAGGTGAATGTATGGACTAGGGAAGAGAAGACACCTACAACTTCTGTACGAAGAGAGAGAATTCATAAATGGACAGATTTCACTACAAAAATTTTTCAAACGTATATACCATGAGACCCTATTAACAAAATTTAAAACCAATTGACAAATTAGAATGTAATAAAGAACCTTTAAAAGCAAGTAAGAGGCTGAGTGCAGTGGCTCACTAATTCTAGCACTCTGGGAGGCTGAGGTGGGTGGAATGCCTGAGCTCATGGGTTCAAGACCAGCCTGCGCAAGATCAAGAACCCCGTATCTAAAAATAGCTAGGTGTTGGGGTGGGTGCCTCTAGTCCCAGCTACTTAGGAGGCTGAGGCAAAGAGAATCGCTTGAGCCCAAGAATTTGAGGTTGCTGTGAGCTGTGACACCACAGTACTCTACCAAGGGTGACATAGTGAGACTCTGTCTCAAAAAAAAAAAAAAAAACCGATTAATTCATTTATGATACATCTAAGTGTACGTATGGATAGAGAACCATAAAGCCATCACAAATAATTGACAAAACATTAGTGACATAAAAAAATTATCACTGCAAATCTTACAAAATTATTTTGAATAGTTAATACATTCATGTGGGTCAAAAATCTAAATATCTGTACATACTGAGAATTCTCATCATCAACTTCTGCAGATAACCACTCTTTCTTACCAAAAGGTAGTAAGTACTATTCTGCACCCTTTTGAAACTTAACATTACGATAAAAATTTACCATGACAAAATTTAGATTACATAAACAAACTGGTATTAAAAAGAGTATCTACATAGAAAATAAAAAGACTGGAAGGATATAAACCAAAAACTAATGGATATTTTAGTTTTTTTCTTTGTAACTACCTTTATTTTCTTAATCTAAATCCTGAATATGAAATCTTTTAATCAGTTAATTTAAATTAAAAGAAAAATAAAACCACAAACTGAAACATAAATCACACTTACCTGCTTCAGGTCTATTCAAATCATATATGCGTAATAGTTTATCTTGTCCCCCGGTTAACAAATAATTACTATCCTGAAAATACAAATATGTAAAATAATAATAAATTAACCTTCTTAATAGCTACCTCCTCTTTAAAACTTCTTCCACACCAAATAAAATTCAAATATAGCTCCCAGACATCACAAAGAGATGTAAATATAACCAATGACTTCTGGAGAAGATACTATGAATAACTGTTCTCATAATTGCCAAGCCCTTTAAACTTCCTAGTTCAAAAATATTACAATATACTATCTACATAAGAACTCTCTCATTCTACCCTGATCTTGTTCCCCACTCTCCAGAGAAACCTGTTTTGATGATCTCAAACTTATCTTCTCTCTTCTGAAAACAGTTGGGAAAGGACCACTAACAGACTGTATAATAACAACAATTTAGCTCCCTAAAATAAATTTCATTTTCTGATACCTGTGTGAAATCCACAGTCTTGACAATGTGTTTATGAGCCAGGGTCATCAATTCATCTCCTGAGACAGCATCCCACACTTTGCTAAAAGTAAAAAAATAAAATTAAGGGGACAAATATTACTCAATAATAATACATTAATATGTAAATGGTAAATCTGATTACCAAAAAAGTTAGACACATAAAATTTTACCATGAGTATAAATTTCCTTTATCTCTAATATTCCTCACAGACTTCAGTAGATATTTTTAAAATCTAAAGGAAAGCAAATTTCTCCATAAAAACCGTATAACCAATCTAATTTTATCAGCAGAAAAAATCTGAACAATTGAAGTAAATAAGATTCATGAGCCAACCCACCCTACTTTTAATTTACAGCCATATTATCGTTTTAGTAAGCCTATAGAACATTTTATAATTTTTAGTTTATGCTATTTTTTTCTCTATTTTTTACTCATATGCAAAATAAAAAAAATGAAAAATAATAATCCTAGCACTCTGGGAGGCCAAAGGGGGGGGTAATTGGAAACCAGCCTAAGTACAGTAAGTCCCCATTTCTACTAAAATATAAAAATTAGCCAGGCATTGTGGCAGGCACCTGTAGTCCCAAGCGACTTGTGAAGCTGAGGCAAGAGGATTGCTTGAGCCCCAAAAGTTGAGGTTGCTGTGAGCTGTAACACCACAGCACTAACCGTAGGGTGACTGAGTGATACTCTGTCTCAAGAAAAAAAAAAGAAATCTTTAAAAAATTTACTGGAGAACGAAAAGCAACCTGATACAGGTTACATAAAATTTTAAACCAAGGCAGTGGAGAAAATTTTCTCTACATCTCTTCCTCAAAGCAGACTCAAATTTTCAAACCCCAGTCCAATTAACTTCTTCCAAAATACCAGACTATGATTATTTAATGCTAACACTGAAAATTTCAATGTACAAATTACATTTATTTTCCTTTACCCACCTTACTACAAAATATCTGGTGGTGGTTTTATACACACACACACACACACACACACACACGTGTACATGTATATTTTAGGGGTATACTGCTTAAATAACACTTCACAAAAGTACTTTAAGGGGTTCTCCAAATTAAAAAAAAAACTTAAAGAAAAAGAAAACATTAATTTTATATCAGAAAGGTATCAGTGAAAAGTACACAAGAAAATTTTGCATATAGGTAAAAGAACTGCTAAAAAAGAAGCTATGCTCTATAGAGATTTCCAATTTAATGCAACTAACATTTATTTTTGGGAACACAGCAGGCAATAAAACAGGAAAGGAAAAAAGGCAGAGAAAAGCAAAGAATATCCTTCTTTTGTTTACTCAATAAACACATGATATATGTATGGAAAATATATAATTTAATGCAACAATACAAATGGAAGAGAAAAAGTATCCTGCAGATCTTTGCCTTAGTAGAGAAGAACTGAATTGGAATGGGAAAGACTGCAGTACATTTCCCACGCATTAAATAGTACATTTTCAAAAATACAATTAGGCCAGGCACGGTGGCTCACGCCTGTAATACTCTGGGATGTAAGCATTTTGGGAGGCTGAGGCAGGTGAACTGTGTGAGCCTAAGGGTTTGAGACCAGCCTGAACAAGAGAGAAACCCTGTCTCTAAAAATAGCCAGGCATTGTGGCTGGCACCTGTAATCCCAGCTACTCAGGAGGCTGAGGCAAGAGAACTGCCTGAGACCAAGGGTTTGAGGTTGCTATGAGCTATGATGCCATAGCACTCTACTGAGGGTGAACAAAGTGAGACTCTGTCACATTAAAAGAAAAAAAACCTCACACACAATTAAAGGACAAGTTCACAGAGCTATAAAGCCTCAAAAGCACACATACTATTAATTAAGCCACATAAATTTGGAAAATCTAAGCAATGGAGCAAGACGTCTTAAAGAGCAAGTAGAAATACATCAGGGAAAAGAAAGGAAGGCTATTCTAGGCAAGCATTAATAACATGTACAATGGTTAATAAATATGAAAGACCATCTAACAAGAATAAATACTGATGATATAATATCAAATCTTGTACACATATATAGGTCATATGAATGGTTCAATAATAATGTTCTGAGAGAAATAATGTCAACTATGAGTAACACTGCTACTAAATTCAAAGTATTTCTCTTTGCACAGGAAACATGCTGCAGTCTCTCCCATTCAAGTTCAATTCTCTGGTCCCAACCTACTTTCCCAATCAGAGTTTGTATTATTTATCTAAATCTAGCCACACCAGATTAGAAACTATCCTCAAAGAATCCATGTATTTTTAGAACAAAGTATGTCCTTGTTCATTTTGTTCTCTTAAATCTGTATTTTATACTGTTAGCTACCGAAGTTCTCCTTATACTCAGAGTTCATTTCAAATGTTTTCTTTTCATTAAACCTTCTATCTATCCCCACTTCTAAAAATCAACCATTTCTTTTTGTTCTTCCACAGAACTCAGCCTATACTAACTAACTACTGTGTTTAATTTTGTTTTCTTTTTTTGCTCACATACATTTATTCTTAAACACAGGGAAATACATTACATGGCTGAAATAAGACTTGTAAAGAATGAGGACGGCAAAGGGCATCAAAAGTGAACAAGATGTCAAATGTCCTAATATCCTAGTTATTCATGAGAACCCTGGATAATGTCCATTGAATGGTTCGTTTTCAAGTATATTAAATAACCTTCTAAAAACTACCTAAAATCTTTAAATTCTGCTTAGATTGTGTCCATTCACTATTGAAAAGAAAGAATTGGAGTGACCAAAGTAACAGTAACCAGAAAGCTAATATATTTATATCTTATATCTTTTTTTTTTTTTTCTATTTAGAAACACCACTAAAATAGAGGCATGACATTTTCTGCCAGAGCATGTACTAACTCTGGCATATTTCCACTATTCATCATTGAAAGTCCTAAAAAAGACTTGGAGCTCTAAAAAGAATCTGAAATAATCTAAATGTTTTCTAGTATATTAATCAATCTTCAAGAAACAATCTCACAAAAACTAGCTGGTTTCAGGACTCAAACCAAGACAGTGAAGTATCATTAACAATATTCTTTCAGCAGCTAACCCTGAAACATTTTCTGCACAATTCATTAAGTACCTGGCACCTCCCTGAACTACTATCATCTATGATATCCCCAGTATCTTGCACATAATAATCAATACGGACACTTTTTTCATACCCTGAGAATGGACTTACATAAGTCTCAAAAGAGGAGCTACTTATTTAAAGCTTTAACAAGACAATCGACCTGTTTTAGTATTTTTAAAAATGGCTTAGCTACTTTAACATGTTGACAAAGTCATCTAGAAGAAGATAATAACATCTTTGATTTACTAAGACCTTTATTCAAAGAAAAGTTAGATCGTTCTATTGACTTTTCTAAGAAACAAAAACTGACCATATATTTTGATCACCTATAGATTCCTGGGCCCAACCCCAGATATATTTAAGCATTTTCTGGAACAAAGCATAGCAATCTTCTCCACTTTGGTTCTCTCCCCAAATGATTTTGATGGGAGGAAAGAGGAGTGCAGAGAAGAGCACGATGTGGAGTAATGTAAAGGTTAGCATTATATATGAAGACACAGAAAGGGTGGTGTTTCAGAACAGTGCCTCGTCACTGGAGCCTCATCACTGGAGCCTCACCACCGAACTCAACTGCCCGAAGTGCAGGAACAAAATCCACTTCTAGATGACCACCCCATAAGCGAATTTTCTAAGAAACATAATAGAGCAAAAAATAGTGTTCCTAAAAATGATTTATACCATCTATGACTAACCAGGTAAGCAGGGGAAAAATACTCCTTAGTTGGATCAAGTTCCATCATAGTAAGCCCTATAAAGGTCATTAGGGAAGAACAACCACAAATGAACATACACATTCACACTCCACAGATATAGAAGACATGAGGGGCTACATCTCAGTTTCCACTGATTAAGTACCTACTCTGTAACAGACATCATACTAGACTCCAGGGATACAGTGGAGAAAGATCTCTCTGTTTTAATAAGCTCATGGATCTTAGTCCTTTACAGATATGAGAGCCAAGGTTTAAGAAATAAGCTATGATCAAACTAGAAATACACAGCATAGTTAGCACATGAACTCAAGCCTGCCCAATGCCTAAACTCAGCATACCTCTTCCACTTTATCACAGCACCCAGAGCCTCAAATCCAGGAAAAAAATAATCTTCATTCTTGAGATTTAAATCTACTCAATATTCCTTGTAAGAAACCAAACCATTTTATGATTTTAGCCTTAGATATTTCAAAACACATATATGATTGTGATCTATTGGTAGTGGTATAAGTGTTGGTAGTAACTATCATTGTTACCTTACATATGTAACACTTACTTAGCTCTTAACCCTTCAGGAAATGTTCTAAGTATTTGACACATATTAACTTATTTAATATTTGCAACCAATTTATGAGGTAAGTACCGTGAGAGAAAATAGGTTAAATAAAGTAACTGAGGCCAAAGAGACATTAAATGGCAGAGCCCGGATTCAAATACAGGCCATCTACCTCCAGTGTTCAAGTGCTAAATACCACAAATAAATATAGACACTGAGAACTGAAATGTTAAAAAAGCACAAAAACACCAATCAATACCTATCCACAGGATGTGCCCAGATGTGTGAGTTTGTTTCATTAGTGATACATGGAAAGTGACCTTAACAAAGATAAACGTTCTGGCAGCAAAACAGATGACAAACTGTCATTTTCAAGGCTATGTTAAGTATTGAAAGAGCCATATTTTCTCACACCTTTCTCTCTCCTCATTTCAAAGTGATTATCACATGAATAGTAGTAATTTCTGTCTACTGCACTTTCTTTTGCTGAGGGCTGGGAATATAATTTGCCCAAATGTATAAAGTCCTTTAGAGACTTTATGAGACAGGCACCCTTCCTAAGAAGGTTTTGCACCAGTTTCTTAAGGATGAAAGTAAGACCACCAACCAGGTAGTAACAAAGCATGCTGCTTATATAATTAACAGTGTTAGGGCCAGATAAGAATAGAATTGAGGTTAACAAAAAAAAAAATGTATCTTGGCGGCGCCTGTGGCTCAATCGGCTAAGGCGCCAGCCATGTACACCTAAGGTGGCGGGTTCAAATCCCCAGCCCGGGCCCGCCAAACAACAATGATGGCTGCAACCAAAAAATGGCCGGGCGTTGTGGCAGGCACCTGTGGTCCCAGCTACTTGGGAGGCGGAGGCAGGAGACTCGCTTGAGCCCA
>CAUYQV010166618.1:0-23075 GCA_963574575.1 Galagoides demidoff
GGGTGCCTGTGGTCCCAGCTACTTGGGAGGCTGAGGCAGGAGACTCGCTTGAGCCCAGGAGTTGGAGGTTGCTGTGAGCTGTGATACCACAGCACTCTACCCAGGGGGACAGCTTGAGGCTCGGTCTCAAAAAAAAAAAAAAAAAGAAAAGAAAAATTAGCCTTGTGCAGTGGCATGTGCCTGTAGTTCCACCTACTGGAGGGGCTGAGGTAGGAGGATCCCTTAAGACCAGGACTTTGAGATTGCTGTGAGTTATTGACACCACTGCTGTCTGGTTGGGTAATAAAGGGAGACTTTGCCTCAAAAAAGGGAAGAAAGAAAAAGTGCTTTGACACATTTTTAGGAATTCTGAAATTACTGAGCCAATATACAGTACTTAATTATGTGGTAATTATTATTTTTAAATTATATATACCTGTTTTTAGTGAGGTTGAGTACTTAAAATCTGGTGATTATAGCTTACATGTTACAGTGTTCACAATTTAAGCCACGTTTATTGTTTTCTTATTTATATACACATATAGACGTTCTAATATATATATTCCATGTTGAGAAGGGGTCACGGGATTATGATGAAAGAAACTAAATTCATAATAGTGTGACCAAAGAGATTCACAGCAAATGGTGGACACTAATTTCTTCCAGCTTCAGTGACCCTAAGGCAGTGATGCTCAAGTGTGGTTCCATGGAACACCAGTCCTAAAATAATTTCCTTGATCAAAGAAAGCTTGAGAACGCATCTCTAATGTAAAGAATATAAAAATTCTGTAGGGTATGGTACATCTTTTAGAAAAGCACTACTCTAAACTCCTCCATCTCTAATAACAATGGAAGAAAACATGAAAAGAATCTATTCTACTATACAGTGATTCCTGAAGGTTCAGAATATTTCTGAAAATCATGTCTAAATCCCTTTTTCTGTTACTGAAGTCCACTCTCCTAAGAAAAAATCTGCCACATGGGATCCATGTTTGGTTTTATGCCTTTGAGGATTTGTCCTAGGCTTTTCAACCACCGTTCGGCCCAGCATACTGCCCTCTTCATCAATTCCCCAGGCCTACCCAGTGGAAGCACAGGCATTAGTAGTGAAAGGGCCAGACCAGCGTCATTTTGTCATTTACTGCATAAGCTCTGTTAAACCGCAGGGCCACTCCCTGCTGCCTCCCCCACACCTGCTGCTCAGCCATTAAGCCGCTGATTGAGACACCTTAGGCAGACAGCTACCATACCACCATAATAGGTAATGATTTTCAGTCCCTTGAACAGCTCCCATAATAGGTAATAGGTTTCTACTGAAATCCAGGTATTCTCCTTCAACTACCTAATTAGGCTACACTACCTCTAGCCCCGGTCAAGAAATCCCCTGTACCAATCCAAATCCTTCTTTACTAGTGAAATCACTAACCACCAATGAAAAGTGTACTCGTACTCTCCTACCCTTCTTGCTTTCTGTACCCCATAAAAACTACCTCCACGCAGGGTCGAGACTCTTCCTCGGTATGTATGACAGAAGAGTCCAGGCTAGGGCGTGGCCCAGGCCTGAAGGCTCGTCCTCGGCTTGCATGCCAGGAGAGTCCGGGCTTCCCGGGGCCTGAATAAAACTCACCTCTTGCTTTTTACATCGGAGTCTGTCTGGGACTGTCTCTTTGGGGCCACTTGGGAAATTTCAGGCATAACACTAGCACTCCGGGAGGCTGAGGTGGGTAGATTGCAATTAACAATTTAACAATTGTTAACAATTTTGAGTTAACAATTTTGAGACCAGCTTGACCCAGAGTGAGAACCTGGTCTCTAAAAATAGCTGGGCACTGTGGCCGGAGCCTGAAGTCCCAGCTACTTGGGCATCTGAGGCAAGAGAATTGCCTGAGCCCAGGAGATGGAAGTTGCTGTGAGCTATAACGTAAAGGCACTCTGCAGAAGTGACAACGTGAGACTCTGTCTCCATAAATAAGTAAATAAATAATATTTAAAGTTTTCATTTCTAATTTTGAAAACAAATTGATTAATTGCAACTAACTTAAAAGAAATTCCATGAGTTTGAAGATCCATTATTTTATTTTGCCATAATAAAGGCAGTAATTTTGAGGCATTGGTATTTTTGATCAAATGGATTTCTGGATATGTCCCAGTGTCCCTGAGCTTAGAGAGAGGACGGATTGCAAATTCTTACAGCTAACCTACATTTGTCGGAAATTTCAGGTATTCTTTTACTACTGAAGTTTTGAGAAAGCCAGACTGATGGGAGGAAGCATGCAAATCAAAACAAAAGTAGATAATTGGCTTGAATTGGCGAGCTTTGAAGTCTTTTTTACCTCAAGGATACTGATGGTAGAACAGGAAACTGACACTTCTGTGTGTATCTACAGTGTTAAGTATAGTACAAACTTCTCATTTTCTTGCCTTTTAGGAGGGTAAAAATCTCCAATTTATCCTCCTAAAATCCTGAGAAGTCAGTATTAACCTCATTTTACACATTAGGAGTCTGACTTTTAGGAAAATTTAAAAAATTTCCCAAGGTTACACATGTTCCTAGGGCCTGGATTGATATTCCTGTCTGGCAGACAGCAAAGCATAGGATTTTTCCACTACACCCCAAGGCCTCTCAACAAGAAGCTATCCTTTCTGCAAAGTTTTGTAATTCAATGATGGACAATTAGATTTATTTTAAACCTAAATGTAAAGGCAGATCACAAAATCCTGTGGGAATGTGATCTCTCTTTTGCAGTTCCCCCATGGAATCAATCATTTGTATTTTTAAAAAGCTGTCCAGGTAACGCTAACAAACCCCCCTCCCCCGCCCCACTGCCTCCCAATGGACTTCTGCCTCCCGTTCAGCTGGTCAACTCATCGGGCACAGTCTAGGGTGAGTGTCTCCGTTTCCAAGCCTTCCCCGGCCAGTTAAGTGCCTGTCTGCAGTCCTACATTATTCCATCGCTGGACTCATCGGGTTGTCGCACAGTTACTTATTTACGTTAAATTTGTCCCTGTTAGGCTGTGTCTTCAGTACCTGACACAAACGACTGACACTCAAAATGCGTTTCAGAAAAAGTTCAGAGCCACTTGGGAATAGCCTAATAAGGTCCTCAAATCTGTTTTACTGTTCGTTGCATCCTGCAAAATTAACTGCCTAATTTAATAAATTGTACACAGCAAAACAAAATTTTATAGGGTCCAAGGGTAATACGTGGTCTTGGGATGCGGAAGCTGAGTGGTGAACTACATTTCCCGAAACCACGAGCCCGGGTCGTAGTTGGTTTGCCCACTGTCCATGAAAGCTGGTGACATCCACCAATACTGTGACGACTATCTCTCTGGAGGGGCAGAAGGCTGCCAATCACAAAGAGGAGGGCGGGTGCTTCTGATTTCGGTTTGGAACTAAAAAACCCTTTATGGGTTTTCTGTGGCTTTTTGCAGGACCAGAGGGGGAGGGGAGTAGGTAACCGCGAGCTGGTCCTCCCGGTCCTGATGCACTTCCCTCCTCCCTCACGGCTTTTCCATCTTCCGCATCTCTCCTAGTCACGTACCCCTGCTTCCCAGCCACAGTGCCTTGGAGAGGCAGGATTCCCCCCAGCTTGATTCATCCCTCTACATTTTCAAACTTGAGCCAGACTTTTGTATCCAAGCATCCGCGCGAGACTCGCCCAGGGAAGCAGCGAGAGGTCTGAGCAAAAAACCTCATCCCACCCTCCTTTGCCTTCTCGAGAGTGGAGAAGCCATCGGGGATTACTGAGCAGATCATCAGCTTGAGGGAGGATTTAGGGTTCTGGAAAGGAGTAGCAGCGTGGGGTTCACTCTCCCCGCCCCTATCCCCACCCACCCCCGCGAGCCGACTGGATTCGGGGTGGTGTGTCACCGGTCAGGGCAGACACCCTGCCTTGGAGCGGCTCCCATTGGCAGCCTCTTCCATTCTAGCAACCACCTGCTACGGGTCGACCCATTATATTCAGGAAAGCTTCAGGAAGGAATCCGCTTTCTCCCCTCCAGGTCTCTCTCCTTTCCTTAGCACCCTCCTAAGTCTGTCATCTCCTTGCCTCTGACATAATTGTTGCCTAGACGCTCTTCTTCAAAACCCAAACCCAAATCGACCCAAAGCAAAGCTCATCAATGAAGCGACAACAACATTGCAGCCAGAGGCCGGGAGCGTGTACCTCCTCAACCCGCGAAAGCGTAAACCCCGCTGTAATGATCGCGATTGAAATAAAGGTTTCCTGCTGCTTGGTCGCCGTCAACATTTTTACTATGCCAGCTGCAGGAGAAGCAGCTGCATACTCTGGCAGCGCGATTGGGGTGGGAGAAATTCAGCCAGCGTCTGGGATTTTCGCAGAGGATAATTTAAGCCCCAGCTTTGCTCCGGCTGGGGCGCCGGGCGGGGGGAGGAACCCGAGGGGTTGGCAGCGGCGCGCATGCGCACCTCGCAGCCCAGCTCCGTGGAGGCCCAGCTGCCGCCACCGCCGCGGCCGGTGCTGTACCCGCGGCTGTCGCCGCTGCTCGGGGCGGGCGTTGGTGCCGTGTGCCGAGGCGCCCTGTCAGGCGAGGGGGAGCGGCTGGGCGGGGAAAGCCGGCGGCCGCCGCGGCGCCGGGAAAAAACAGCCCGGGCTCTGAAGGAGCGAGGGCGGGCTGGTCCAGCGGCGGCGGAGCGAGGCGGAGAGCGCGGGAGCCACCCGGGCGCGGTGCGTGAGATGCCCGGCAGGCAGCGGCGCTGAGCGGCGGGGAGGCCCGGCGGCGGCCGCAGACGGAGAGCCGGGGACCCCCGGGACGAGCCGGAGCAGGAGCGGGAGGACGCGCCGAGGGACTGCGGGGCCGGGGCGGGCGGGCAGCGGCGGGGCCGCGGGCCATGGACGCGGCGGCGGCGGCGGCGGGGGCGAGCCGGGGCGGCGGCGCGGCGCAGGGTCCGCCCGCAGCCAGGTGAGGCTGGGCTGAGCGGGCTCCGGGCGCCGCCGCCACTGCTGCTGCCGCCGGGTCGCGGAGCGAGGAGGCGGCGGCGGCGGCTGAAGCGGCGCCACAGCAGCCGCGGCGAGCGGCGGCGGCCTCGGAGGAAGAGGGGTCGCCGCCCGGTGTTCTTGTGACCGTCGCTTTCTAGTCGTCGCAGCATTTCCTGTTCGGATTATCTTCGGCTCCTCCACCCCCGCCCCGTTGCCACCTTCCCCTCAAGCTCCCACTCCTCTGTGTCCTTGGTCGAAGCTGCCCTCGGCTCCGGTTCGTCTCCCCCTTCTGGGGACCCTCTTGTGCCTCTGCTCCCGGGCTGCGGGGGAGCCCCGCCGCGACCATGAGGAAATTCAACATCAGGAAGGTGCTGGACGGCCTGACCGCCGGCTCGTCCTCGGCCTCGCAGCAGCAGCAGCAGCAGCAGCACCCGACTGGGAGCCGGGAGCCCGAGATCCAGGAAACGCTCCAGTCTGAGCACTTCCAGCTCTGCAAGGTGAACGGAGCGCGCAGCCCCTAGACGCTGTCACGGAAAAATTGGGGTCGTTTTAAGGGGCAGCTCGGGCTTTACTGGGGAGTGTAAGGGAAGAGAGCGCCAGTAATAATCATAGCTGTAAAGATAGGGCTCCCTCCTCCAGCAAACGTTTCTTGGAGATTATCATCTTACTCTTTTTCTTAGATTTCACTCGCTCCCCATTTCACATGCAGCAATCGCTTCAAGGTTGCTTCAAACGTATTATCTGACCTCTCATTCGTATTATGACACGGCGAGCAATAATCTGGAAGCCTTTTATACTCAAGCATTTTAATATAATGTACTAAGTTTGAAGTTTCCTTTGGAAACAGTGTCTAATGAAGATTGTTTATCAAAAAGCCAAACCTGTTCTACCAGATCTTTGCTCATCATTTTCCCCTTAAAATGTGGGATGAGCGGCTTACAGTCTCAAGTCTCAGGGTTCTTTTATCGTTGTGTTGGGTTAAAAAGTTAGTATTGAGATTTTTGCCTATTAATGACACAGTAATTGCCATAGTGTTCTGTAATTCAGAAAGAATGATGCAGCGAATTAGTTCACCAGCTGCTCATTGAGAAATACAAACTCGTCCTGGTATTAATACATACTTTCCTTACGGATAGTCAAGCATTTGTATGTCAGAGTTTCTTAAACGTGTATGCAATATATGTTTTTGTCCCAGTGCTCTAAAATGATCATGGCTTCAATAGTAAATTGCAAAACTATATGGTGGTCGTCATTTTCATTCTCTTGCAAGTGCAAAATTTTGGGATAGAGGTTTGATAATTGCTTTACTGAATCCTTGACTGAAGTAATTATATGACAACTTTTTTCTTAAAAGTTCTGACATTTAGCATACCAATAAAGTAATGATGAAGTGTTACTCTCCCAAGTAAAGCATGAATTGCATTTTTAAATGGATTTTCCGAATTTTGGACCACTGAAAAGTTTAGTCATTTGCTGTCAGATGTAATAGTGTAGAATACTGGTAAGAAATTTTCTTCTGGGGAATACCAGTATTATGGAAAAAGCGAGATTAAAATGTGTCACGTGGATAGATTTGGGTTTTTTTTTTTGTTCAGGTTCTAGGTCAATAAATTTGTTAATACAGATTTCACTTTTTAAAAAAAGCAGTAAGTCTACCTATATGTGTTTTGCATCAGTAACAGTTGGTTCTAAATTCTAATGGCTGTGTTGACTTCTTTCTTTTCAAATTTCATTTGCTGCATTGGTTGCTGCCTTGTCACTTGCCCATCCCTAGACCGTTCGCCATGGATTTCCCTATCAGCCCTCAGCCTTGGCCTTTGATCCTGTACAGAAGATCCTAGTGGTGGGAACTCAGACTGGTGCTTTAAGGCTGTATCCTTTCTTTAATTTTGTTTTTTATAACTTTAACTTTGTTCTCTCCAGTTATCCTATGTTGCTGATAAGTTTGAAAGACATTTTTATTTTTCCATTTAATCACAATGAAATGGTGTGATCTGGTATATATTGAGAGAAATCATGTGGTATTGGCTTTTCCCCATAATCACACATATATTCAGGTTCTATATTGCTGTGATGTTTTCTCAGTTTAAATTGCTAAACATGTATCCAAATAGAGGTCTAAGGTTTTGCTATAATGACTACTTTCTTTGCAAGGAGATACAAGTTCCTGAGTGAAGAGAGATACCTGCTTATACTAGACTAGTGGTCTGTTGAGTGGGGTATGTGAACCATAAGGTTTAAAGAGCATGTACATTTAAATTATCATGCACAGTAAATTTTGAGCTTATGACCTATTTATTATTTTAATGAATTAGAGGTTGGATTTGAATTTGAATTTGGTTGTTTCTGGCATGTCCATCTAGAAAAATAATTGGCAGAAGAGAAATGTAGCAAATTAATTGGCTATAAATGGTTTTGAAGGTTAATATTTCTAGATGTTTTAGAGCATTTTCTTGAAAAAAATGAATAGGGATTAATGTACTTTCTTGATAATTTTCCCTTTGGTAGTCTATATTTGTAAAGTATTTGTAAAAACTGCTGGGTTTGCTGTACTTTACAGTATTAATATGGAAAGAATTCCTTTTCCTGGATATGCATGAACTATAGGATAGGCATTTTTTCAATAGTTAAAAAGATTTTCGGGAATCATTTTTTTAGTCTGAACAATGGAGACTACTCAACTTTCTCATTTTAACTTGAAATAAAAGTTGTGTTTGCTTTTACTGTGACATTTAATCAAACTTAACCAAAATAGTTTTATTTTTAAACTGAAGATTTTGAAAAGAAAATTCTTTGTTTGTCCATCTGTAGGATATTTGCCTCCTGCATATTCCTAAGGTAATGTGTTGGTAATGAATAGAAAAAAAAAATCACTGGGTGATCTCAATAGACATTACTGTTTTCAAAAAAAAAAAAAAAAAGTCGTTGGGGAGAAGCTCTACCCTTTTACATTTTAGGTTTATCTGGCTCCTGAGGAGGAAGGAAACCTGTATTTGAATTAAACATGTGTTAGACATTTTTTTTTTGCCTTTTAAAATCTTTATATCTAAAAAGAGTTCTGTGTGCTATCAGGATCCGCCTCAAGGTCCATCTTGATTTCGTGTGTTCTCTTCAAAACGCTAATACAGATTTTCTAATGGATTAGTGAACTGTGTTAACTAAGTGGAGTCTGCAAAACAGTTTAAGTCCTAGTAGTGCAGTCATACCTATTTAAAAGGTAAAGTTTGACCAGGCTAGATCTGAATCCGTTTGTTTTCTGAGCCAGTATGTCTAAACTCTTCTTGCCCCAATATCTAGACAGTTAAGGTTACAACATTTTTTTGGCCTCAGTTGTTTAGGTGTTTGTATTCCTGAACTCAGTCATAACCCTTGTAGTGTAGGCTTCCAATTTTAGTCTTATGAAGATGGAAATGAAGTTATTTTGTCAGTGTGGGCGCTGAGTATTCAGAACTCTTGTGTGGTGGTAAGACTAGCTCATTGTTGGATCTAGATGGACTCTTTGGAACAGAAAGCAGGTTCCCCACCCCCACCCCCTGCTCCAGACAAGAATTTCCTATCTGGACTAAAAGAAAAAAGTAAAGTTGGATTGACTCAGTTTGTCTTTGATTATTTTGCTTTTCTTTTAAAAGCATTCAGTTTTTACTGTTTCCCCAGTGTGGGCACAACAGTCTCTTGGTATGTAACTTTTATTTCTTTTAAACAGCCAATCTGGCCTTTTATAATTTAATTATAAATGAGTACCACCAGCAAGGCTGATTTTATAAAACCAAATATTTTTCTTAGACAACACCTTTAAACCCTAATACATTTGCATTACTAACAAGTTGACCCAAAAAATGTAGTTAAAATGTTAGGCCTAATGCTAATTGCCTATTAAAATCAAGGGTCAGGTGGGCAAAATTATTACCTGTGTATGACTTTTAGTGTACTTTTTTACAATTAAAATATTATGTGAATGGCAGTGAACGTATAATTATAGTTTACAATTCTAAAATTTTTTAAGAAACCCCTTACTATATGTTTAAAATGAAATCTGGAGAACTACCAAATTTCTTTCTACTTTCCCTTTTTATGAGCTTTGTGTGAACTTTCCAGAGTGATAAATTGGCTTGCCTACCAGTAATACTACCTAGTCATTCCTTCTGTTAGGTTTAAGTAGCAGATGAGCTTTATTTATTATTGCTCTGATTTATAGAGAATGACTAAGACCTTTTTATTTTTATCTCATTTTCCACACATAGGGTTTAAGATACACATTTCTCTGTTATTTTTGAAGGTAGACACCTAAATTTATAGACTCTAATTTTAAAGTTCATGTTGGTTTAGCATGCAGTTTTGTTACAAGTATAGATATTGACCTTGCTCTTTTGTATTTTTTCCTATTGTACTTGGCTTTTGGGGGTATCATTTTCTTTATTTTCTTATAAACCTTTGTAATCTGTAATACATTTGTCATAAAAGGCATCTTAACAGCAGAAATAAACTCCTAGTTAAAAACTTTTCATTTAGCTTTAGAG
The DNA here is from genome assembly GCA_963574575.1 of Galagoides demidoff. Taxonomy (NCBI): domain Eukaryota; kingdom Metazoa; phylum Chordata; class Mammalia; order Primates; family Galagidae; genus Galagoides; species Galagoides demidoff. Next base: position 9,440 of record CAUYQV010166618.1, read on the forward strand.
CAAAAAGTTTCATAGATGTTTTCAGAAGTAGGTTCCAGCTATTAGAATTCCAAATGCATATCTATTTTGACTAATGAAATATCTTTCTAAATGTTGGAGGACTGTACCAAATTTATTTATCTACCTTGAGTTAAAACCAAAAGAACTAGAAAAAGTTGTATCTGATATCTAATGTTGGTAGACAAAAGTTAGTTAAAATCAGAATCCTTAAATAATACCTAACCAGTAAAGAAGCAAAATAAATTTAATGAATTTACTGCATTAATGTATAGGAAATGATCAATATAATTGTAAATATGCTTAATGCTCAACCTTCTTGATTCCTGGAGAGAATATAAGCTTGGAATAACAAGTTACATAGATGTGATATGATTGAATTATCTTCATTTCTTTTTGCTAGTAGAAATATGTACAATTTGATTCTTAGGAGTAATAGAGAGATCAGAACTACTTGAGGTAAAACAATCCATTATCTATTCTCATGTGGATAAGGACACTTGATCTTTAGCTAAAAGGCTGAGAAGTGATACCCATAGAATAAGTAAAAGGCAAAAAGGCTTCTGACTGAATAATGAAGGTATTTTTAATAACACTGCTGTTGTCTTTATCTAGACTTCTGATTTACTAGTATAATTTGAAATTGCTTCATACTCTAAGGTAATTGTGCATTACCCTGATCTTACTTTTAAAAAGATTTTTTCTAATCCTAGTGAGTTATTTTATATATAATATGAATATTTTATAGACTAAGTAGATAAATGGAATTTCAAATTTGAGGTTGTTCGAAGTAATTTTCATATTATTATCCAAGAACCTCATTTATTGGCTTCTTGGTCTGTTTAAAACACAGTCTAATAGGCAACCTATTTTGATAAGGCATGGACTTTCTTTTAAATTGAACTGTAGTGTTGCTGGATACAAGCTTACAAAATGATTTCTTTACCTTGGAGTTAATTTAACAAGCCCTTCTCAAGTGCAGACAACATTAGATGATAAATGGTGGCCTGAATTCTGGTTCTTGTCTTTCCACTGAAGAATTATGTGTCTTTTAGAATGTTTCTTACTATGAAAATAAAGGTGCTGTATTAGATGATTTCTTCAATAAACAGTTCTGTGATTTCAAGTAGGTATGTTGTTTTAAAAGTTTCTAGTCCTGAAAACAGAAATTTCTAGTCCTAGCAATAGGACTGAAACTAGTTAAATGTATTTGAAATTAGAGAATTATTTAGGGCTCTATAGAAGCAAGGTCAAATTACACGTGAATTCATTGTATTTGATGAACATTTATACATGTTGGGAGATAACGATTCTGAATGGCAGGGGAAAAGGAGAGGGAAAATTATTTTGGGTCAGAAAAAAAACAGTATGGGGAAAAGTATAGATAAAGGAATTAACTTGGTAGTTTGGAGGAAAACTAAAGAGACTGGTTGGAATAATTGTGTTGGGAGAGAAATAAGGAACCAGTTGGTTAAGGGCTTTGAATGTTAAGCTGGGATATCTTCATGTTATTCTGTTAGGAATTGGAGTTATGTAAGGAGATGCTAAGAGGAATAAAGTGTGATTTTTAGCATGATTAATGGGGCAGTGCTGTCATAGATGAAAAGAAGAGTGAACTTCACAGATACCTCTAAGTCCTTATAGGTGGTAAAGTGGACCTGAAGCAGGGGTGGCAAAATGGGAATTGGGGGACTTGATGACTTGTTTATATAAAATCAGAGGTAACAACTAAAGATGGTAAAGTTTTACAAATAGAGCCCCGAGGCACTGCCAAGAGAGAAATGGAAAACTTGGGGAAGAGGTGGCAGAGAAATGTTGCGTTTGAAATTGTGTCAAACTCTACCTTTACTTTTACTGCCATTTTGAGAAGGGAGCCTAGACCTCTTACTTCAGCCTGAGACTGATTCATTTTTATGTTCGATTTCCTTTCCGGCTAGTTCTTGGTGATTTTCTAAATTTTGCTATTGGGTTTCTATTGAACGTCATTATTAACCCTTGGCTTTGTTCATGTATTCTCTGTCAGTGATTCTCAGTAGTGGTAGCATTTGGGGCAGATAGTTCTGTGGGTTTTTCTACCACGTTGGAGGATATTTAGTATTCCTGGCTCCCCATCTCCTACCTGCCAGTGTTGCCTTCCCTGTTTCTGTGGCAGCCCAAACTCTCCCACGCACTTCCAGGTGCTCCGGGTTGAACACCACTGCATTTACCCTTATTTTTTCACTAGTTAAGTGGGTATGGTAACCCTACCTAGCTCATGAAGTTATTGTCAGGTTTGAATATAATGATACATGTATATGTAGCATCAAAGACCACATTGGGATGTTTTGGTAACATTCAACATATGATTATTATTATTAATATGAGAGTATTTCTGGGGCTTTAATTTTCAGGTTCTTTATTCATTTATTTCACTAAATACTTAACTGAGAGACAACTAGGTGCCAGGCCCTGTATAGGAAGGCCTTTGTTTCATTTATTTTTGTAGCCGATGCAGTCTTTGAAGAAAAGATGTTGAAAAGCATTATTTTTCTCTTTGGGTTTGTCTTTAAAATGGTCATATTCTTCTCAACCACAAGTTTATAGACTTGCTATTTAAACATAATGAGGTAATATACACGTATGTGAGACTGTCTCACAAATACCAAGCACTAAATAAATGATTTTGTAATAACTTGGTGTACTGTGATTGTAAGATAGCATGAGAATTTGTTGTTGTTGTTTGCATGTGAGAATGTTTTGGCATGCTGCTTATTAATTTTATTTAACAAAACCTAATTGTACTACTGAAAAAAAGATTTGCAGATTGTTTTTGTTTAAGATAGTTAAGAGGGAAATAATTAAGTGTAGCTAGAATTTTGCCAAATTTTTATCTGCTCTTCCCCCTCCATCCTTTTTGTTCTTAGTCATTTTTCTCTCTCTCCACCCTTTGTAGAGGAGTTATGGTCATTGGGGGTTCTAGCTGTATAGAAGAAACAAGGACCTTGACATGCTTTTACTTTTCAACTGTTAGCGCTTCATTAAGAGGACCTTCCCTTAAAGGAAAGCGATACTGTGTCAGCTGTAGGTGTGATTCTCGGCATGGAGCACTGCAGCGGCAGGAAGAGGCACCTTTGCCTCAGAAAGAGCCAGAAACAGGATCTGCAGGGAAGCAGTTTAATTTGCAGTGGATTTGTGGAGGGAAAGAAAATGTGATAGAAACTGTGCAGAATTGAAAAGTATCTGTAAACTCTGTAGTGTTAGAGTATCCACCTGTGCTTTGTAAGCCTTTCTGTTTGACGTGGGATGGGTTCTTACTTCTGTTTGAAATTCTCTGTTTACCTTTGCTTCTTAGGATAGTAATTCGTGTGAAATTATAATCTGACTTTGCCATCAAAAAAGTAAATGAATTTTGGCTAAATTACTGTTATAGTTAGAAGGCTTGTGTTCTAATTTTCAGACTCATCTTGTATAAGTAAGTGAATTAAAATCTCTGTGTTTCCATTTCCTTTCCTGTAAAATAAGGAAATTTGTACGTGTGATTTCCAAGAGTCCTGCCAGCATTAGAAGCTTAGCATTTCTCTTTCTGTGGAGGATTTGGGAAGTCTGCAGACTATGTCTTTCGCGTGATTTTCTGATCGACTATTCCAAGTACCTGTTAAGGAGGAAGCAACAGTAGACTCCATCCTGTGTGGCTTCCTTTGCTTTGTATCCATTGGCTGCAGTTGATGCACAAGAGTAAAGCTTTGTTTACAAAACAGTTTGGGAATAAACTAACACAAATGTTTTTCCTTGAAACAGCAACTCACCTTGAATACTAACATGATGGTTTGCATCATTTTCATTGTGTAACAGTTAAGGTCTCACTACAGCGTAGGAAATTTGGGCCATTTTTAATACCCTTAACAAAGTTTACCTTCCTTTCTTGGGAGTTAATGGTCAGGATGTAAAATTGAAATGAATTTACTTAAGAAATATTACCAAATTCTTAATCACATGATCTTAATACATTTTATGTAAGAGATTTAATATGGAGACTATCTTCCTTGAATTGCTGGTATCTAATTTGAGTGCTAACTTTGAGATTTATATAGTAACTTGGACTAGCAGTAACTGGGAGGATACACGTAAATAACTGGGCTGTAGGATTGAGCGTCACTAAGTGAAGGATAAGCTTTGGTCATTAGCTATATTAGTGTGGCTTTCACTTTATAAATTGGAAGAGACACATTTTTTAACAGGAAGAAAACTAATGATCACAGTGCCACTATTGATTTGTTTTGCAATGTTTAAATGAGAATTTCCTGACCTGATTTGCCAGACTAGCATCATCAGAAGATACTCTTAGTATTTTGGGATTGTAGATTGAAGACATAGTTTATTTGATTCCTCGGTTTAACAATATAATAGGATGAGAAGAAGAAAAGGGCATTTCATTATATACTGCCTTTTTATTGAATGCTTTTTTAATTTCAGATTAATATAAGGGTACAAACAATTAGTTTATATTGTGTGCATTTGTTAGGTAAAGTCCAACTTGTTCACCCCAGAGGTGCGCTTTATGCCCTTGCATTGTGCCCATTAGATGAGAGCATACCAGTCTTCCTCCCTCCTCCCCCTCCCCCTTGAATTCCTTTTTAATTTTAATTTTAATTTTTTATTTTGTTGGCCAGGGCTGGGTTTGAACCTGCCACCTCCAGCATACAGGGCCGGCACCCTACCCTTTTGAACCACAGGCGCCGCCCCTTGAATTTCTTTTATTAAGGTAGATTTTAAAAAGAACCTAGTACTACAGAATTTCTTGGGAAGCAAAACAAAGTGTCTCTTGACTTGGCTTTTATGAAATAAACCAAGAATTCATAAGACTATAATCATAAAAGATTGCCAAAAGATAGTTGATACATCTCTCTTTCTGTAGTCACATGCAACATAAATTGATCTAAGGAGAAGAAATGGTACTTTGCTGTTAAATTGCCCAGACTTCTTCGTGTAAAGACATTCAGGCTTCTATATAATTATTTTGTACTTTAATTTGAATACGATTGTAATTTTTATTTGTAGCAATAAAAGCCTATTGAGTGATATTCTATACATTTGTATCATCAATTTTTAATATTTTTGAAGAGTTTAAATGTGTAGCAGTTATTTCCTTCCAGATTTAGCAATTGCAATTGCTTTAGTTCCTCATTTTCCTCATATTTCATGTTACAGAAATTTTGGACACTATCTTTGTTTACCATGTAACTTTTTTCTTTGTTCTTTAGCTATGGGTAGTTATTTAAGCTGAGGGGAAGAGATAGAGGAGAGAAGTATTGACACAGTTTGCTGTTTACTACTCAGTTTCCACATGGGCCCTGTGTTCAGTGATTCCTTCAGTCTAGAATATTCTTTTGTCTGTTTACACATAGTTCTTACGTGTAAAGCTCAGTGTCTTTGTTTTTGTAATATACTTTTGGTTTGATTCTGTCCTCATTTATAACCCATTTACCCATCTTTTTCTCAGTTCATTATCTGAAAACTGAATTTCTCTATTACCATTCTTTACAAGTACTATCATGTAGCTATTAAATGTTTAAACATAGCCATTTGGGATATTATAGCTATAATATTGATTGGCTTTTTTTTTTTTTTTAGATGGACTTTTAATTCTGTTGCATAGTCATAGCTCAATGAAACCTTGAACTACTGGGTGAGGTAGTCCTCCTGTTTCAGCTTCCCATGTAGCTGGGACTACAGGTGCATGCAGACATGCCTGCCTGGTTGTTTTTTGTTTTTTTATTGTTGGTGAGTCATTGAGAGTACCCAGAAAAGATTTTGTTGCTTCAGTCGGTCTCAAACTCCTAGCCTCAGAGTATACTCCCACTGGAATTCTCAAAGTGCTGGGATTGCAGGTGTGAACTACTATGCCTGGCCTGCATTTTTTTAAAAAATAAATTATGAGTAATGTTAGAGCATGTTAGAAGATTCAGTGCAATGCAAAGTAATGCAAATCAGCAAAATTAGCCAGTATCCTCTGCTTTATCAAGAGTCCAGAAATTAGACACTAGTCAGTGTATAAATTATAAAATCAGTACAGAGGGAACATACAGATTCCTAATGATCATTCCTAATGATCAACTTTATGTTCTCTAATAAGGATTATATATAAGATTAGTATATGTGTGCACTCACATTTAAAGTAAAAATAAGATCTAATCTTTAGGAGTCATCAGACGTTTTCTGTAAAAGACTAGATAGTAAATCATTTTCGGTTGTATAGTCTGTGGAAGCTACTCAGCACTGCCTATATATAGCACAAAAGCAACCGTATATAAAGGAATCAGTATATGTTTGTTTCAATAAAACTTTATTTACAAAATCAGACAGTGGGCTGGAATTAGTCCACAGGCCACAGTTACTCCTTTATTTATCAGGCAACCTTGCTTTTAAAGTGTGTGTGGAGAGGAATGTTCATTAAGGAGTTCTTACTGGAATTTTTTGTTTAAATTACATCAATTGCATTGGTATACTGGTTGAAATTTAACCTTTTAGTCACAAATAAAGTTATTAAAGAATCTGTAATTCTCAATGATACGTAGGAACTATAAATAATTTAACCTAGTTAATTTGTAGTTTTTTGATCCTGTGAAAGAAGCATTGTCTCTCTGTTGAAGCATTGTCTCTCTCTTTATTATATTCTAACTAATATAATAAAATTGCTTAATTAGTCATCTTTTGTGGGTAGTTCACCAATCCTTTCTATTATTGGAGAATTCATCTGGAGACCTCTATTTTCTAATTTTGATTAAAAATGTATTTGTAGATTTAATATTTTTATTAGTGTCTTACAGCTGCATTTAGATATATTTAGAGAGATACTTTAAAGATAAAAGTGGGTTCGGCGCCTGTGGCTCAATCGGCTAAGGCGCCAGCCACGTACACCTAAGGTGGCGGGTTCGAATCCCCAGCCCGGGCCCACCAAACAACAATGATGGCTGCAACCAAAAAAATGGCCAGGCGTTGTGGCTGGCGCCTGTGGTCCCAGCTACTTGGGAGGCGGAGGCAGGAGACTCTCTTGAGCCCAGGATTTGGAGGTTGCTATGAGCTGTGATGCCATGGCACTCTACCCAGGGGGATAGCTTGAGGCTCCGTCTCAAAAAAAAAAAAAAAAGATAAAAGTGAATATAAGCATTTTACTAAAATACTGTGATGTCTTACATGTGTGCAAACTTTGGTCAAAATAACTGTGGAAGAAAACCACCTGAAAAATGAATAATGTATTTAAAAAAAATTGTAAAACTCCAAAGTGAAAAATTCAGATGTATCATTCGTTACCTTCTTTAGAATCAGATACCTTGCACTGGGAAAAAGATGTATATGGTTTTTAAGTGGAAACTGAAATAATATTCATTTTTTGTAAAAATTTTTGTAATTGCTCACTCTTTACATTAATTTCTGGTGGCAGTAAATATAGCTATTATTCAGCACATGTGTCTAATTTCTACTTAGTTCCATTTCTGCAATGTATTAATCCTTTGGAAGTTTATATGTATGGCAGATAATTGAAATGGTAGCATGATGAGCACATTTCTTTATTTTTTTTTTTTGAGCTATGATTTTAACATGAACACTAATCTGGAAAGTTTTTAAATAAAGCTGATTATTTCTGTTTTATATTGATCTTCATTTGAAAAATAAGGTTTGCTTTATACATGGTGATATTGCAAAATATATGTTGAGTCTTAGAAATTATATGGTAGTTATTGTTTAAAAGTAGGTTATGTTTAATTGGAGACATATTTCTAGTAGTTTTTGGTCCTGTTCCCATTCAAATAAGTGCAGTATAGAATTTTTCAAGCTTTTCCTACAAAGGTTGTGTGTTGAAGACTGATTAATCCTACCCTTTCTTGAAAGTACATAATCTTTTCTTGTAATAACCATACCTCTGCTTTTTCAGAGCAGTACTCTGCTGAAGGTACCATACATCTAGTGGCATCAGCTATTGCAGTACTTTCTGCTAAATTGCTTTCCTTTTGTATATTTGCTTTTTTCTTTTGAAAAGGAGAGAAGTGTCGAAATAGGTTTTTCCATCTGTTTAGTCTTTGTATTATATTTTTCATAATGTGTTGTGTTTTTCTTTTAAAATTCACTGTGCTGTACTTGAGAAAGGAACTTAACCATTAGGCATCTGAGAATAGATGATGGGATAAAAAATCATTTTTATTTCTATGTGAGAATGTATATTCTTGTTCATTCAGCACCGGCCACTCTGATTTATCATTACATTTCATAGTAGACGAAGCAAGTAGTTCATTTAAAAGTGTATTTATATTGGGTTGTTTGCTCTTTCCTTGTTGATTTGCTTGAGTTCTCTATAGATTCTGGTTATTTGCCCTTTTTCAGATTTGTAATGTGTGAATATCTTCTCCTGTTCTGAAAGTTGTCTATTTGTTGTTGTTGTTCTTAGCTGTGGAGAAGCTTGATCGGTTTGCGTGTATTTATTTTGTTGTTACTGCAATTTCCAGTGGGGTCTTCTTCATAAAATCCCCAACACCATTTATTAAATAGGGATTCTTTTTCCCCAGTGTATGCTTTTGTTTGGGTTATTAAAGATCGGATAGAAATCTGAGGCTGGTTTCATCTCTGGGTTCTTTATCCTGTTCCATAGATCGACATCTCTACTTTTATACCAATACCATGCGGTTTTGATTATTATAGACTTGTAGTATAACCTGAAGTCTGGTGACATGGTGCCTCAGGATTTGTTTTTATTTTTTAGAATTGCATTGGCTATTTGCATTTTTTCGGGTTTCATACGAAATGAAGAAAGGAACTTTCTATTTTTTTCAAGTTCTTCAAAGCATGACATTGGACAGTCACAATGATATGGAAACAACCTAAGTGCCCATCAGCCCGTGAAGGGATTAATTAACTGTGGTATATGTACACCATGGAATATTATACATCCATAAAGAGATGGAGACTTTACATCTTTTGTATTTACCTGGATGGAGCTGAAGAACATTTTCCTTAGTAAAGTATCTCAAGAATGGAAAAACAAGCATCCCATATACTCTCTACTGATTTGAAACTAGTAGATAAGTAGCTACAAGCTCACACAAGAGGAAAACCAAATAAAATTCAAGAAGAGTGGAGGGAGAAGGGGCTTAATAATCTCCCACCTAATGGTTATAATATAGGGGGACATAAGGCACACTTCCTGGGTGAAGAACTCAAATACAACTGGGACTTTCCCTAACAATACAGGCAAACAATAAAGGCAAACAATATAACCTAATTACATGCACCCTTATAGTAACCTGAAAAAAATAGTGTATTTATGTATCATAAGCCATTCTAACGGATTGCTTTATGATAATGTAATTCATTGTGACCTCTTCAGAGAGAAATCTAACTCCAAATAGTGAGTTATTACCAGTGAATAATGAGTATTTCCCACCTTTCTAATTTGTTAAAAAAATCTTATTCCAAATAATAGTGGAAGGAGGTACAGGCCTATTTCAACTCTGTTAATACCATAATTAACGTATTAAGTCTAAATGCTGCAATTACTATTTTGTTTCAGTGCTTTTATTATCCACAGTAAAAGAAAGCAATTGACTTAATTTTTCAAATATTATTGACTATTTATTGTAAAATATTACAGTTGTCTTAAGGAAATTTTAAAGGTTGATGATATGTTTCATGTTATAGTTTAATGACAGAATATTAGAAGTGTTAGCAGTGAAAATTAAGTATGTCCATCCTTATTACCATGAGAATGTGGCTATCTTCATTTATTAAAATATTTTTCTTAAGAAGACTTCATTTCATTTTTAGAACAGTTTTAGTTCATGGCAAGAATAATCAGAAGGTACAAGAGATCTCACATATATACCCTGTCCCCTCACATTCACAGCGTCCCCCACCAGAGTGGCACATTTGTTAAATCAAAGAATCTATATTAATACATAAGTTTCATCCCAAGTCAGTAGTTTTATGTTAGGGTTCATTGTTGGGTCCACATTTTGATATGTGTATAATGGCATATACTTATATCTACTCTTGTTAATACATAAAGTAGTTTACTGCTCTGAAAATTGTCTGGGCTCTGCCTGTTCATGTCTTCTCCCACTAAACCCTGATAACCCCTGACCTCCATACTCTCTCCATCATTTTGCCTTTTCCAGAATGTCACGTAGTTGGAATGGTAAAATCGTGTATCCTTTCAGATTTGCTTCTTTCACTTAATATGCATTTATTTATGTTTTCTCCACGTCTTTTCATGGCTTGATAGCTCATTTCTTTTTAGTGCTGAATAATATTTAATTGTCTGAAGGTAACCACCGTTTGTTTATTCCTTAATTTTGTGAAGGACGTGTTGGTTGATACCAAGTTTGACAATTGCAAATAAAGCTTTCAACACTTCTGTGCAGGTTTTGTGTAGACATAAGTTTTTAGTTTCTTTGGATAAATAGGAAGGAGCAAATTGGTAAAGAATAAGTTTAGTTTCGTAAGACATTTCCAAACTATCTTCCAAAGTAGCTGTACGATTTGTATTCCCACTAGCAAGTAAAGAGAGTTTCTTTTGTTCCATATCTTTCCAGCATTTGTGGTGTTTATTCTAGATTTTAGCCACTGTTGCAGGTGTGTACTTTGTATTTCCCTGATGATGTATGACGTAGAGCATCTTTTCATTTGCTCATGTGCTACCTGTATATCTCAGGGCAGATGTCATGGTTTTTGGCCCATCTTTAAAATCATATTGTTTGTTTCCTTATTGTTGAATTCTAAGAATTCTTTGTATCTTTTGTGTGACAGTCCTTTATCAGATAGGCCTTTTGAAATATTTTCTCCTAGTCTGTAGCTTGCCTTTTCGTTCACTCAACAGTGTCTTTGACAAAATAGAAATTTTTAATTTTAATGAAGTTTACTTCATCAATTCTTTCTTTTGTGGATTGTGTCTTTGTTGTCATAGTTAAAAAGCCAACACCCAATCCTAGGTCATTAGATTTTCTCCATGGTATGTTCTAGGAGTTTTATAGTTTTATGTTTTATATTTTGGTATAATTTTGAGCTAATTTTGAGCTAATTTTTGTGAAGGATGTGGATCTGTGTTTAAATATTTTTGCATGTGGATTGTTGTTCCAGCACCATTGTTTGAAAAGAATATCCTCCTTTTTCCAAAAATTAGTAGATTGTACATAGGTGGGTTTATTTCTGTACTCTCTATTCTGTTTCATTGATCTGTTTGTCATTTCTTTCACCAATATTGTGTCTTGGTTACTGTAGCTTTATGGTAAGTCTTAAAGTTTGGTAGTATCAGTCCTCCTTTGGTCTTCACATTCAGTATTGTGTTGGTTCTTCTGGAACTTGTGCCTGTACATAAAAATTTTGTCAATATCCATGAAGCAACTTTCTGGAAATTTGATCAGGATTTCAGTGAATCTATAGATCAAGTTGGAAAGAATTGACATCTTATAATACTGAGTTTTTTTTGAGATGGAGCCTCAAGCTATCCTCCTGGGTAGAGTGCGATGGCATCACAGCTCATAGCAACCTCCAACTCCTGGGCTCAAGCGAGTCTCCTGCCTCCGCCTCCCAAGTAGCTGGGACCACAGGTCCCCCGCCACAACGCCCGGCCATTTTTTGGTTGCAGCCATCATCGTTGTTTGGCGGGCCCGGGCTGGGGATTCGAACCCGCCACCTTAGGTGTATGTGGTGGCACCTTAGCCGACTAAGCCACAGGCACCGAGCCACATTTTAACAATTTAATGGCATTAAGTACATTCATGTTATTTTGTAACCATCATTGTCATCCATCTCCGGAACTTTTTCACCTTCCCAAAGTGAAATTCTACATTCTTATTGTCTTAGTCTATTTTGTGCTGCTATAAACAGAATACATGAGACTAGGTAATTTATACAGGAAAGAAATTTATTTCTCACAGTTCTGGAGGCTGGGGATCTGAGGTTGAGGTTTTAGCAGTTTTTGTATCTCATCAGGGCTGGTCTCTGCTTCCAAGTTGGCTCCTTGAACACTGTGTCCTCACATGGTGGAAGGCAGGAGGGCAAGCTATTTGAACACGAGTGAAGCCTTTTTTATATGGGCAGCTAATCCCATTCACAAGGGTGGTGTCCTCATTGCCTTGTCACCTCTAATGGCCACACCTCTAAATATTATCACCTTGGCAACATCTGCGTTTTGGGGGGGACATGTCTAAAGCATAGCATTCTACTCCTGCCCCACAACCCCTGCCTGTTCTCACTTGCAATATACATTCCCATCATCCCCCAAAGTCTTAACTCATTCCCACATCAGCTTGAGAATCTAAGTTCAAAGTCGCATCTAAATCAGATCTGGGTGAGACTCAAGGCACAGTTCATCCTGGGGTTCATTGTTCTCCTGCTGTGAGCTTATGAAATCAGACAAGTTATGTGTTTGCAAAATAAAGTGGAGGGACAGGCATGAGACCAGGAGAAATAGACAAGGAGAAAGGAGTAACTGGTCTCAAGTGAGTCTGGACCCCACCAGGCAAACAGCATTTAACCTTATAAAGCTAGAGAATCATCTTTTTTTTGACTCCATGTCCTGCCTTCCAGACACATGGGGGTAGGGGCTGGGTCCCCAAGGCCCCAATGGTCCAAGTGCCTAGTGCCTGCTGCTCTCATAGGCTGGCACTGTCTTGATGGCTCTGCAGTTCTGGGGTCTCAGGGACATCCACGAAACCCTGGTCTACCTGGCAACAAAACCCACACTTTCCATCATATGCTGCCTTCAACCACTGGAGTCTCTTTCCTGTGTATGAAAGAATCCTTATGATCTCTTATGAATACTGAGTTTCCAGAAGGAATAACTTATTAGCAATAGCTAAGGTGCAATGCGTGACCAAATACCTTATTTGGTCCTTGTGAATAGTGCTGTGGAGTAGATATTATTTTTCCTATTTTAGAGTGAGGAACTGAGAGCTGGGGAAGCAAGTACTTGTCTAAGGTCACATGGCAAGTGGGGGTAGGGCTAGGGATTTGGTAGGTAGATAACTGCAGGCAGAATGGGAACTGAAGACCCCATTCTTGGCAGGGGAGGGCACCCCCAGAGAAAGGGAAAATTAAAAAGTAAGCTGAAGGAGTCAGAACAAACAAAAGTCAGCTAGTTTACCTTTAAGCTAGTCATTGCTACGTTACTTATCTGAACAAGTTTCTGGCCTTCCCTGAAACTTTTGCCTGTTGGGGATACAGCTTATACCAATACCTTGCTGAGTCTGTGAACACTCTGAAGAAGGTAGTGGTCATAAAAGAGATTATGACAAGAATAGATACACCTTCTAGGTAATTTCCTGTTCATTAAACAGACAAAGCAGATACCCATTGTGGAGATTTGCATTTGGCTGGGGCAGAGACCAAGAGAATAGCTTGAGCCCTGAGATATGGGCAGGAAAGTTTAACATCCCTTACAAATTCTCTGTGGTGGTGATGAGAGGAAAATGTCTCTCTCCCATCAAGTCCTCAGAGGATATTTTTTTTTTTTTTCAGTATGCTAGATTTTTTTTTTTATTAATTGATTTCTGTGTACATTGATGCCAACATGGGGTACATTGTGCTGTTTCATATATAATTTGAAACATCTTCATCAAGCTGGTTAACATAACTTTCATATCATTTGGTTAATCATTGTATCAACACA
>CAUYQV010166620.1:0-36519 GCA_963574575.1 Galagoides demidoff
GGGGGATCTGCAGGACCTCCAGCAGCCCTCACTCACCCACACCTGCCCTCCACACCTGCCCACCCTCACCTGCCCTCTATCACCCAGACCTGCCCTCCATCACCTGCCATCCCTCACCTGCCCTCCATCACCTGCCCCTCCTTCACCTACCCTCCCTCACCTGCCCTTCCACACCTGCCCTCCATCTTCTGCCCTCCATCACCTGCCCTCCATCACCTGCCTTTCCACACCTGCCCTCCATCACCTGCCCTCCCTCACCTGCCCTCCATCACCTGCCCTCCCTCACCTGCCCCCATCACCTGCCCTTCATCACCTGCCCTCCCTCACCTACCCTCCCTCAGCTGCCCTCCCTCAGCTGCCCTCCCACACCCGCCCTTCCACACCTATCCTTCCACACCTACCCTCCCACACCTGCCCTCCATCACCCACACCTGCCCTCCCTCACCTAACCTCCCACACCCACCCTCCCTCACCTGCCCTCCCACACCTGCCCTTCATCACTTGCCCTCCACACCTGCCCTTCCTTACCTGCCCCATCCTCCCTCTACCTCCCAGTCTTGGCTGCTGTTCCCTCCATATTCTATCAATGGACTTTTACTTGAATCTATTCTAGATCTTTCATGATGCTGTTCCATTTATCTTCGTATTCTTTTATAAAAGTCACACAGAGCAGACAAAACCATGTGTGAGGGACTTAGGTCATGATCCCTTCAGCTCCCCTCTCTCTGAGCCCTTTGCCCTCACCTTGGCCAAAGCCCCTGTCACAAAGTGCTCTTGTGTTACCAAGGGGCCATTTCATTTTGGAAGAATTAATTCACTCCCATGTATGAGGTTGGACGATTAAGTTCTTGAACTCATCCTAGAAAAAGTGCTACCCCCCTCATTGCTGAATATCACTATGGTCATCTTTGAGGAACTCCCCTTGAGAAGTGTGCACCAATGCCAGTACCTAGACCACCCCTCAGAGCAATTTTGGGAGTCTTTCTCTGGAAGGCTATTAGAGCTGTTGGCATAAGTATTACTGACTTTATACCCAGTGCTCACTCCCAGGATCTACTTTCTCTGTGGAAGACAGCAGAGGGTTAAGGAATATGCATAACTCAAAGGCTTTCATCCCTTAATAGTGACATTGTGGACACTGATAGGTCCAGGAGAACTTGGAGCAAAGAGGCTTCCATTTATCAACTCTACCTAGAACACCAAGTCAAGGTCTTAGAATGACAGAGACAGAGCAGAAGGCTGATCTTGTCTTGTCCTGTATATTCTTTTCACAGATGAGGAAACTGAGGCTAAACCTAGTCTTCCATTTGTTCCTCCAGCATCTTTCCATTGTAACCACAGTTAACCTGTTTTGAGCACTTACCGTGTGTGCAAAGTATCATTCTAAGCATTTACTTATATATTTATTTATTCATTATTGTTGGGAATTCATTGAGGGTACAAAGAACCAGTTTACATTGATTGCATTTGTTAGGTAAAGTCCCTCTTATAATTGTGTCCCACCCCCAAAAGGTGTGTCACACACTGTGACCCCCCCTCCTCTCTCCTTCCCTCTTTCTGCTCTTCCTTTCCTCTACTCCCTCCCTCCTTCCCTCTCTCTGCTCTCCCCTTCCCCCACCCCCCACTGTGTACTAGGTCGTCAATTGTCCTCCTATAAGAATTGAGTACATAGAATTCTTGCTTCTCTAGTATGTACTAATTTATTTAACCTTTAAGACACTGTAAGTTGGTTATTATTCCAATTTTACAGAAGAGGTAACCGAGCCCCAGAGAGATTAAGTACATGTCTCAAGAACACAAAGTGGGAAGTGGTGGAGCTTCTGCTCTTACCCCAAACATGACTCACACAGGCTCTCCAGCTAGATTTCATGGACTCCTTTGAGGCCTTGTTGTGGCAGCAATTTTCTGCTTTTTTTCCCAGGCAGCTGTGCCTTCTCATTACTATACATGCGTCCCACTCTCCCCATCCCCAACCCCTGAGTTAAAAGACCACCAAGACCTCAGGGAAAACCCTTGTTCCAGGCAGGAGGTGCCACTGTTCTCTGACAGACCCGCCTGCCTATGCCCCTCTCATGTGCTTGGCTGTCACCAGGGCTATTATTAAAGCCAGAAATAAGATCCTGAGCTCTGCACTCCTCCTCCAGACTTCTCACCCAGGAAGTCCCCACGGTCTGCTGCTCCTTCTCCCATGACATCATCACCACACTTCGACATCCTTCTGGGCAGGAGGCACAGACCACCTCACATTCCCGGGACCCAGGAGAAGTAGAATCTTTCTCTGCTTGGGGTCAGGAACTAATCTCTCTGCTCTGCATCTGTCCTTCCCAAGAGGACAATCCCCTCTGGCTACACGTGTTGGCTGACCATCTGCTAGAGGAGCCAGGTGGGACCTTCACTTTCATCCTATCCCCACCTCCTCTCTTCACTCTGACACGAAGGGATCCTTCCACTCTGGAAACTTCTATCCCCACGTGGCATCTCAACTCTGCTGCGTGTCAATGGGGGGGGGAGGGCTGGATGGAGGCCTGTGGGGGACATGGAGAAGGTTGGTCATTGAGAACTTGTTTTAAAATACACTCCATTCCCAAGCACAGATGGGCACCAGCAACAGCTCCAGATCAGCCTATGACCTTTTTCTCCACATCCATAGCACTGAGGCCCAGATCTGGTCCCCAAATCAAGATTGGGGACTCAATGGCCGTGGTCCAGTGGCTGTTGGAATGCAGACGGGTGCTTAGGACGTGCTGTTCTTCCTCAACTTTTCTTTGTTAGTGTTCAGACTTGTGGCATGTATCAAATATCACTCTGTACCAGGCACGTGCTAGGTGCTAAGCAGACACATAATGAAAACGGGGTCACAAAATTTATCGTATTACTACTCAGATGTGGAAGAAAATGAGCTCTATTATCTAGGACTAGTTTGGGCTTCTTTCCCAGATGAAAGGGGAAGGGTGGGAAAAGTAGCTAAATGCCTGATCTGATTACAGCTTGATCTCACCCAATGATGCTCCAGCCCTCTTAGAAAATGCTGGTCTACCAGACAAAAGATGATCAGACTCTCATTTTGTTCCCCTGTCTTCCTATTCTTCTTCCTAAGATGGAAGAAAGAAGAAGGGGGCTTTTTGCAACCTCAGGTGGGAGGAGAAGTTTTGGGGTTCTCCAGCTCCATTGGTCTCCAGAGCCACATCCCTGTTTCAAGACTAGTCTTTCTTCTCCTGACAATTTAAGTCACGTTTTTGCCATGTGTGATTTATGCTCTAGTCTCTTCATGTCTCTCTGCATTCCCTGGTGGACTCAGCCACACTTTGGCCCTGATGGTGCTATACGCTCCCAAAAGTTGAGCTGTGGCTCCGTTGGGCCTCAGCCCGGGCAGTAGGGTCTACAGCCTTCCCTGATATCTACGGTGACCCACTTCTAAGAATGCCATACAGGGGGCCTGTGGCTACTTCTGAGTCCTGATTACACCTTGCATGAATAAAGTGTGGCTTGACAAAGCCCAACCTTAGGACTTCCTCTGCCTGTTTATGCTGCTGTCTCCTCCAGACGCCAGGTTGCTTCCAGGTCTGTTTTCTCCAATGTCAATAAATCCTTAACTGGGTGGTGTCTTATCATCCTTTTGTCATCAGAATCTATTTCAGCACTTGGTACATAGTAAGAGCTCAATAAATGCTTACTGAATAAATGAATGAATGAGAGAACCAGGTTAGGCCAGAACTCCACATTATAAATGACACATAGTATCCTTTGGATAAAATAAGCATCTCAGAGGGAGATGAAAGAAGTTTCTAAAATGAGTGGAAGAGGAGTTGTCTATAAAAGTAGCTAAGTTTTGTTGGAAAATTACTAGGGGGCAGGCACTGTGCCAAGGGCATTACAAACACACTTATTCCCTTTATGTCTACAACAACCTTTTGAGGTAAAGGGTGGGTATAACATTATTACCATCATTTTTACAGATGAGGAAACAGGACTAGAGATATTCAGTAATTTGCCAAGGTCATACAGTTGGAAGTTGGCAGAGTTTGGACTTGAAATCTATATCCAAAGTATTGAGTTTTCTCCTTTCAGCCTGGAGCCTCTATATAGGTGGGCCTCATAGGACTTGAAGAACTATTAGAATTGTGAAAAACCCCAAAAGGAGTGAAATTCTGATCTAATGGAGCCTAAGAACCAGCAGGAGTCCAAGTCCCACTTTAGAAAATAAAGACAAGTATAAGTATAAGGAGGAAATCCTGTAAAAAGTCAGTGGCCTAAGGAAGGTCACGTAATTAATGTCTTCTAACAACTTCCATTTTATGGAAAGGGCCAGACCTATAGGCCACTGTGTCCCTTTAAGTCTGCAGGCAGACTGAGAACTCAGGATAATGGATCCTTGAACATGGCTAATGTGTGATGGAAAAGTATCTTTCTCCTCTGGGGCTGACAATGTAATTTCATACTAAATTTACTGTGGTTTATGTAATTCTTTTCATTCACACCAGAAGGAGTTTCTTTGCTGCTTCCCTTTTCAGAAACTTGGAGGCCATACATCTTTGCAAAGTGGATTTTTAAAAATAAAACGGAGAAGAAAAGCTTAAACCAGAGAAGCTCCCGAGTTTCCTGCCTTCTGCCTGGACCAGCTTCCTGCCCTTCTTCCTTTCCAAATTGATGTGGTAAATGTTACTGCAGTAGCACTGGCTTAGAAAAGCCCAGGCCTTCCAAGAATGCAACCTTCATGGAGTGAGTCTGTGGCTCTCTCTCCTCCTCTGGGGAGACTGGAGGGGTAAGAGGCAGAGGGAGAGAAAGACAGAGAGACAGAGAGAGATTTGTTCCATTAGTGACTTTTAGGGGAATGGGGCCAGGAGGCAGAGTCCCAGATCTTACCCAGCCGTATTCCTCCTCTTTTTCCACTGTCTGTCTCTAGAGCCTCTCTGATTACTTCCAAGACCCTTTCCATATAAGCCTCCAAAGCATCTAGGCCCTCTGCATCCTGGAAGAATCTCACTCCATCTGCTCCTTGATGGAGGCAGCTCTGAGCTAAGCAGTGGGGTGCATCAGCCTCACAAGGCATCAGAGTCTGTGACTGGAATCCCAGCAGGTCTGGACACTTCCTTGGTCCTTTTAGAATCCTGACTGAACTAGTCCCAAAAGGGGGGATTCTGATCTCAAAATGAACTTAGAATAAAATTCCTTGAATCCCACAAAGCCCTAGAGGATCTTCCTCCTGCCTCTTTTCTAGTTTTATTTTATGCATCTCCACCTGGACATGATGATCTCCCTTCTGTGTCTTTAGCGCACCAAGACCTTCCCCAGCTCTCTGGGAGCGATTCTCCTTCCTTGGAGTGCTCAGCTCTGCCATTCTCATCTGGCTGGCTGCCTCTCGAGCCTTGGGTAGAAACCTTATTGTCTTCTTGTCAGAGAAGTTGCCCCACCATCCTTTCTTAAACCAGGTCCCCACTCCTCTTTCTGTCGTCTCTGTTTTTTCCCACTTTCTAAATCGTGGCATTTTGCACAACATGCTATAATCTTTATACATGACTAGCTTTCTGTCCCCTGGAATTCATCCCCAAGAACAATGCTTTGCGTGTCCCTGCTTAATCTCCAGTGCCTACCATAGAGGTCACCCTCAGCTGACTCTTACCAAATGGATAACTGAATTCCAGGTGTCTGTACTTCACAGGGCTGCCTTTCCTGTAGCCTATGAGCCCCTGAAGTCAGGGGCTGTCTCCCTCTCTGCAAATAATGCAGATCCTGTAGAGAAGAACTTCTGTGCGCATTTGTGAGTGAATGAAACTCTGTTTCAGAGACTTTCTACCCTTAACAGCTGCAGATGCGTCCATCTGAGGAGCAAGACGGGGAGCAGGGCAGACCAGCCAGGTCGCAACTACATATGGTTGTCCCATCATCACACGATGCCATCTCCAGATGAGTTAGGAAAAAAGTGATCGTCCGAAATGGTCCCAGCTCACTGAATATTTCTCTGGCATTTATATCCCAGTCGTGCTGCTCATGGTCCCTCTGCCAGAGCTGCTCCTGAGACCTGAGGCTTGGTGTTGGGCTTGTGTGAGAGCGTTTTACCTGCTCATTGCTGGCAGGGACCATGGAGAGCTGCTGGTATGTAGCCCACATTTCCACAGAGCACAGGGGTCCCTGCTCAGTCTCTCAGTTCTTCCAGAGGCAAGGAACACACCACCCTAGGAGTCAGAGGCTCCACAACTACACAGCTCCAGGGCTTAGCAAGTTTCCCTCAGCAGATCCCAATTGCCTTCTGTGAATTTTACCAACTGGTCTCAGCTCTGCCTACTGGGACCACCTTCCACAGGATGGCCAAAAAGATATGGGACATGGACATTGAGACTTTTCTGTCACCCAAGCCAGTTGTTCTAACCTTTCCATTCCTGCATCTCTGCCCCAGGCTCACCCCATGCTTTCTCTTCTCATGAGGTCTTTGCCTACTCTAGCCAACAAGCTATTGCCCAAACCTGGCCACTAGGAAATGGGGACTCAGTCTCTCAAGCACCCTCCTCTACTGTGTTAAAAGTGTCTCCCCCACACTTGGAAGAAAAAAGGAATTATTCTGCTTTCTTGACTAGGGGTGACAAAGAAACCAAAATTGGTGAGGTTATGGAATCTGACTCTTTTTACACACCATGGTCCTGTTCCGTGACTCTGGCCTCCTTGCCAAGACAGGAACTGGAAGCTTTCTTGAGGGTAGGTTTTTTTAAATTAAAACCCTAATTTTCTCTACTTTCTCTTTCTTGAGGGTAGGGTTTCTTAAATTAAATCATAGTTGTGTACATTAATGCATTTATGGGTACAATGTGCTCATTTTATACACAATTTGAAATACTTAGATCAAACTAGTTAACATAGCCTTCACTGCACTTTCTTAATTATTGTGTTAAGACATTAATATTCTACACTTAGTAGATTTGATGTACCCTTGCAAAATGCACCATATGTGTTTTTAATACTCTCCTTTCTTCTAACACTTTCTTCTCAGGCTTCTCCCTCCAGAGATGTTGCTAGTAGGCCTCAGGCAGGCAGCTTACCTTTCCCAGTAGCCATAACTCTGGGAGTAGCCAATCCCCTAGTTTTCCCAAAGAACAGCCCCATGGGGGAATTTCCTCATAGCCCCAAACCTCCTTTTAGGTAGGTTGAGAATGCTCTGATCTCTTCTTATATAAGGACACTAATCTCCTCCCAAAGACCCCCACCCTGATGACCTCATCCAAACCTAGATACCTCCCAAAGATCCCATTTCTAAATACCGCACTATTGAGGGATAGATCTTCAACATATGGATTTGGAGGGCTCACAGTTCAGTCCAAAGCAGTTTCCAGAAGAATATATCTACATAGATGAAGCAAAGAAGAGTGTTATTATTACTTAGGGAAGAGTTCCTAAACCCTAGTGCAGAGCTCAGCAGAGCTAAATCAGTGTAGCAGGAAACTCCAGGCTAGAGTCAGCACAGAGCCTAGAACGAGGGTGCCCTGCAAGATCTGTCTCGTTCCTCCTTCCTCATTGGCCACAGTGGAGTCTCAGATCCTACCCTCCAATGAGAGAAAGGACAGATCTCATACCACCCGCCAGCAGCAAGGACTCAGAGATTGAGTAAGAGAGGAACTGTTGGCTCTGGTGTGCAAAGTAGGACTGATCTTGGCGTCCCAGCTTAGGCTGGGTCCGTCGTCCTGGGGCCTGAATTGGTCACATGAGAAGAGAAGGAAGGACCAGAGGAAGTGAGAAGGAAGAAACAGCTGGGAGCAAGCCCTGGTCAGCAGGAACTAAAAGACAAGGGGAAACACCGTACTCATAAGCCTGATGCATTAGTTCTTTTCGAAATCTCACCCGCTGAAAACACGATTCACCTAGGTGTCCTTGAATCTGAGCAATGAAAACTGGGGGCAGGGAGCAGAGCTGGGGCAAGGTCTAAGCAATGCAGTGTTCTTCTAGGAGGCCCAAGCTCTAGATCCATTTAAAAGAGAGTCACCCACAACTGCACTCAGCTTCACATTTGGTCATTTTTACCTCCTAGACCTAAACTGGCACAATAAACATGTATTTATGCAACCCAAGATTGCTTCAGATCTTTTCTTTCAGCAGCTGCATCTCAGTGTTGGATTATTCTGAGTTTACGTATGTTCACCCAAACCCCCAATTAGTTTTCCCATGAACTGCTTTCAAGTCAACCCCTCCACACTCTCAAATTGTATGAATGATCATTTGCACCTACATTTGGGGAGTTTACATTTATTTCCGTTAAAGGTTATCATGTTGGTTTTGGCCCATCGTTGAAACCCACTGAAATTATTTTGAATTGTAATTTTGCTGTACAACATACGAACTATTTCTGCCTTCTCCATTTTACTGAGATTTTCACTGCAGCATCTCGGGAGTTGCTGCTTGAACTAAAAATGTCCTACTTAGCATTCATCCAGCTGCCTCTCTCACTGCTTCCAAAACAGAGCTCAAAGCTAAACTCTCCCAGGAAGGCTTCCAAGATTAAACAGGGGCAGAAGTGAGGCTCCTTCCTTCTAGGACCCGAGGAAACTCCACAGAGCTCTGTCTCTGAGTGGCCTGGGGCTGCTCAGCGATTTCAAAGAGGAAGCTCTGTTCTTGGAAACGTAGACACAGAATGTGCAACTGCATAATGGCCAACGTGCTACTTCTGGGGAGCCTCTGCTATAAGCTCCAAAGCCTCCCAACCCCAATCGGAAGGGATGGATGGGACATTCTGGTTCAGGAAAGGCAGTATAGCTTGGAGACCAAGATCCCTAAGCCAAGTACTCTGCCACTTATTAACGGTTTAATCTGGGTAGATGCTTCTGCTTTCTAAGCCTCAACGCTTCCTCATCTATAACATGAGACACTTTGCGGGTCCTTCTTCCAAAGGATACAATGAAATGATGATTCAGTGCCTGGGGCCCAGCATGTAGGACAGAGGCACTCACAAGTGCTGTCACTATTTCCTTAGCTCATCCCTGATTATGAACCTGTGCGAAGTCTCAGTTACTGGCACCCACCTCCCCCTTGCAAGCACGCTGACCACAGTGCATATTTAAAACACATGTTTTATTAAAAATGTGAAAGATCAATAAGCATTCTGCTCTGAGACTTGGGGATTAGTGACGTTAACTGAGCTGTCTTGCAGTGTCTCAAAACAATTGCGTGTGAGTCACCCTCTGTTTCAGTTATCTGTGGCTGCGTAAAAACCTAGCCCCCAGATTAGCGGCTTAAACAGCAAGGATTTACTACTTCTTCATGAGTCTGTGGGTTGGCCAGGCTCAGCTGGGGTCAGCTGGGGTCACACATGCAGCTGCCTTCAGCTGGGATCTGGGTTGGACCACCCTCAGTGGGCTTCACATATACCTGGTGCTTCACTGGGGTTGCTGGAACAGGAGGGCCTGGCTGGGCCATTCTCTCTACCCACCCTCTCTTCTTGTTTGGTGGTATATTATGACCCTTATCATATGGTGGCTGGATCCCAGGACGGGGGAAGTAGAAGCTGCGAGTCCTCTTAAGGCTGAAGGCTGGAAATCATGTGCTGCCTTCTGCTGGTTGGAGCAGGTCACAGGATTGGTCTAGATTTGAGCAAAGAGGAAATGGACTGTACCTCTTGATGGGGCAGACCATCTACCACACCCTCCTGCTCTAATGTCTCTGCCAATTTCTTTACATGCACTGGCCAGCAGGTGCTAGCAGAGCACCCTGGCTATGAGCCCTGGCCAGGGTGTCCTCTGCTGCCCGGCCTCACGTGCTTTCCCTGCTGCATGGTTTCTGGTGTCCCTCTGCCATCTGCCTCTCCATCCTTGGCTTCTCACCCTCACCTAGGCAGAGAATAAGGAGAGTGGTGACTTTAAGCTTATTCTCCCAGATTGGCACTTTTATAATGTATTTTCAAAGGAAATACATTGACCTCACGGTTCTTAAGGCCGTGATGGGATGACAGGAGAAACAGCAATGGGTAATATGGGCTCAGCACGCAGAGCAGGTAGCCAAAGGTGGCACCATTCTGTGTGTTTTCCACCTCCTGGTCTTGTGGAAAATCTACATAGCTCCATCAGTAAGTAAGGTGCCAGGCCTAGGATGACCCCCTCTATGAGACCCAGCCTGTTTCTGTGCCTGGGTAGAAACCATAGTGTCAGCCATGAGGAATGCCCAGGTGCCTCCATACAGCCTGGGGGCCTCTGGCCCTGGGCCAGTGCAGCAAGTGATATGTAGAGAGTCTAAAGCTTCATTCCTCCTCCAGAAAGGGCTCCTTTCTATCTCTGTTCAGGAGAGAGGGAGTGCCTTTCGCCAAAGGTTGCTTCCTGTTTGTTCCCTACCAAAAAGATTGCTCTATAATTACCTGGATCTGGGTGAGATAATGATGATAAACAAATAATAAAACAATAGCATGTTCTGAGCAGTGCCTACATTCCGGACTCCATGCTAAGTGCTTTCTATGCACTGTTATTTAAAGCTTACACATTCCTAGTAATTTGCCAAGGTCAAGGTCACAGAGCTCACAGCCAGTAAGCAGTCAACTCTGGCTTCAAACCCAGGTTGAGCTAACTCAAGAGGCCATGCCTTCACCATCGCATTATTTCATCTAGCATGCCCAGTGCCAAATGCCACTCTCATCTTAGCGAAAACTGGGAGCTCAGCTGCTGTTGATGTCAGTACACCCAAAAGCCTGCCTGGTCCCAAAGACAGCACACTAGGGCAAGCTCCAGGTCCTGGTCTAATTAAAGAGGATGAAGTTTCTCCAAAAGAAGGTTTGAGAGATGAAGGCTGGGAGGGGACATAGACTGCAAAGTAGGCAGGAGGCCTTGAGGATAGGGATTTGGGGCCCCTTCATGGGCACAGGTGTGGCTGGAGCCCCCAGGTTCCCCTTGGCAGCATCCTCCCCTGTGGAGGAAGGAGGAGGTATAGTTTGCCCAGTGCCTAAGCAGGGGCTTCAGGCATCTGCTCTTTCATCTTCCTTGGAGCTCCCAAAGCAACACCCTTGGGAAACCTCTGGTCTGGAGCTGTGGGACTGGGCTGTGATGAGACCACCACCTTAGTCAGCCCTGCCTAACACATCTTCCCCACCAAAGAGCCTTCTGCAGCCCTGATGCTTTCTGAGGCAGCTGCTATCCAAATGAAGCAGATCCAGTTAGTTCTACATCTAATTTGCATGACAACCTACAATTTTGCTTGGGTGGACCTGTCACTCAGTTTCCAGGTTATGTTTCTTTTGGGGACCACCAAGACTAAAGAACCCTACCAAATGGACCCATGTTGACCTGGAAGGCAGTGTAGCCTGGGTCACCAAGTCTAGCTCTCTTCTGTTTCTAAAGTGTTAATTATTAAATGTGATGCATATACAGAAAGTGACTTGAAAATGCACAGCTCTACTAAATATCCCAAGGCCAACATCCAGAAAAACACCACCCAAACAACAATGCAACAGTGCCCAGAAGGCCCCTCGCGTCTACTACAGTCACCTTCTCCTGTGCCCCCACACAGACCCCATTCCCAATAACTCTCAGCCAGATTTTTGTGTAATCACTTACTTACATCAGACTTATTTAAATATTACAGTTTTTAAGAGTCATTAAAAAATGAAGCCATACAATATGGTTTTTGTATCAGGCTTATTTTGATCAACATTATATTTATGAGATTCATACATATTGTGGCTGGAATTCTCATTGCTGTATCAAATTCTTCTGTATGAATAGAGCACAAACTGCTTAACCATTTTATTGTTGAGGGACGTTTGAGTTTTTATAATTTGGGGCCATTATACACAATGCTGCTATAACCATTACTGAGCATGTCTCTTGGTGACCACATGGAATTGCTGGGTGACAGAGTCTGTGTATGCTTAGCATTAATAGATCTGCCCAAGTATTCTCCAAAGGGATTATACCAATTTCCACTCCCAACAGTAGTGTATTGGGGTTCTTGCTTCCTATCTCTGGCACTGCTTATTGGTCATTTCTTTTAATTTTAGCCATTCTCAATAATGTGCTTTTTGAACGTACATCAATTTGCTTTTCAAGTTTTGCATCTCAATGATTACTAATGAGATTGACTCACTTTTCATAAATTCGCTGGGCGACTGGACATCCTCTTTTGTGAAATGCCCACTGGCAATTCTTGCACATTTCCCTACCAGCTTGTAAATCCTTTTCTTACTGATCTGTATGACATCTTTTTACATTGTGAATATAACGCCTTTGTCAGTTATCTACATTATGAAATCTTTCCCATATATGCTTACCTTTTCATTCTCTCTTTTTTTTTCTAGAGATAGAGTCTCACTTTGTTCCCCTCGGTAGAGTGCTATGGTGTCACAGCTCACAGCAACCTCCAATTCCTGGGCTTAGGTGATTCTCTTGCCTCAGCCTCCCAAAGAGCTGGAACTATAGGCACCCACCACAATGTCCAGCTATTTTTGTTGTTGTTGTTGCAGTTTGGCCCCAGTCGGATTCGAACTCACCACCTTCAGCATATGGGACTGGCGCCCTACTCACTGAGCCACAGGCACCACCCAGCCTTTTCATTCTCTTAATTATGTCCTTTGATGAACGGAAGTTCTTAATTTAATGTGGTCAGAATCATTGATCTTTCCTAATGCTTAGTTCCTTTGGGGGTCTTGATCTAGTAAAATGTCTTTCCCTACCACAAGGTTATGAAAATATTCTACATTTTCTTCTAGAAGGCTTAAAGTATTTCTTCTGTATGTAAGACATGAATCTTTTATATCCTCCTGATAATGATTTATGTGCAGTATAAAGTAGAGGTCAAGTTTAAAATGTTTTCCCAATTGATATGGGAAATCATTTACTGAAAAACTTTTTCCTCTTTAGTGGCACCTTTGTCAAAAGCCAAGAATCACTTACTTGTGGGTCTGTTCTGAGGCTAGAAAGTTCTTCCATTTGGTCTATTTCTTATCCCTGCACCAATTCCTCACTGTTATTAACCAGTCTGGCTTTAACTCAGGAAATTGACTCCCAGTGGTGGGAGCCAATTGAGGTCTTCGTACAAGAAAGAATTCAGGAGTGAGCTGACAGTGTGAAGTGAAAGGGAGATTTGTTCAGAAACTGTGGGAAGTCCACTCCACCACAGAGCAGAGGCAAGCTGTCCAGGCAGAAGGGAACCAGCCTCCCAGTTCCTTTTGCCTCTCCATTCAAACATAGGCTTAATTAGAGGCCAAATAAGGGGAGGAACATTTCTGAACTAGAAATAGTTCTACCTCTATCTTGCTCTGGTCAGGGTAATCTGACACTTGTTTGGAGACTTTCCTGACACTGTTAGACAATGTCCCCGTGATTAAGCAAGGTCCCCAGCAGTGTCCAAAGAAGTGCCTGCCAGTTTCCTGTCTCAGTTTTCCTTCCCCACCACCCCCTTTGGAAAAAAAAACTATGAAACTTTATTGAGAGAATTTTAACAGTCAGATTTCCAAGGTAAGAATGGCCTGCATGCTTTGGTTCTTCTTCTTTTAAGTGTATGCTGGCCCTTCCCCTGCGCTGGGCAGTTTAATGTGCTCTGGATTCGGATGCTTCCCCTCCCCCTCGACACCAGGACCATCTGCATCCTTGGCCCAGTCTTTAGCTGAACTACTTCCTGCACGTCAGTTTCCAGGTCAAGCCCTTGAACCTCAATTGCCCCCTCATCCCTCTCCTGACCAGGAGTAACCTCTGACGTCCAGTTGGGGGCTCATCTTGTTGATGCTATTCATCACCAGGCAACCACAGGCCCACCCAGCTGAGAAAGTGCTTGCTCATTTCTTCTTCCCGTTTCTTGAGCAATGAGCTTTCTTCTTCCTCCAGGCTTGTTGATCTTCCTGGTTGAGGCATATCACACAGCTGAGTCTCCGTGAGTGTGAGAGTTCAGACCCCAGGAAAGCTGCCTGCAGCTGCAGCCGCTCCTGCCTGGCACCTGGAGCTTCCTCTCAGCTTTCTTAAGTCTTGCTTTCTGGCAGAGCAGTTCTTCCCACCTCGTTCTTTTTGTTTTACAAGTGTCTTGATCTTTCTCATTCCTTAAACGTTTTAAAATCAGCTTGTTAAGAGCTACAAAACACTCTTTGGAAGTCTGATTTGCATTGCCTTAAGTCATTGTAGGAATCTGCAGAGAACTGAGATCTTTCTAGTGTTAAGTCTCTCCAGTCCATGAACATGGTACACTCACCCCTTACTCAGGTCTCCTGTCACTTCCCTCAATAACTTCTCAGAGCTTTGTGCATAAAGATCTTGCACAACTTTTGTTAGAGTTATTCCTAGATAATTGATTCTTTTAATGATACTGTAAATGAAAATTTTAAAAAAATTATTTTCTAATTGTTTCCTGTGGCTGGATTTGATTTTTTTATATGGACCTTGTATCACCAAACTTGCCAAGAAATTGTAGGTTCTTGGTGATTTTCAAAATGTGTAAGACTTTCTTTCTTTCTGTTTTCCTGCCTCCCTGTTCTGGCTAGGACCTCCAGGACAATATGGCCTCGGGGCAGTGTTGTCCAACTGAGTATGTCATTCAGATCTTTTATTCTCTATTTCAAAAGGAAAACGTTCACCATTTCATCATTAAGTCTGATATTTGTAATAGGCTTGTTATCAATTTACTTTACCGAGCTAATAAATTCTCTTTTATTTCTACTTTGCTAAGTGATTTTTGCCTGCTTGTTTGTTTTAATGATAAATGGAAGTTGACTTTTACTGGTTTTTCTTAATTTATTAAGATGACCATAAGAATTTCCTCTTATTCTGTTAATGTAAATTAGGTTGATTGAATTTTGAATGTAAACTAAATTTATTTTCCTAGAATAAGTCCTGTTTGAACTCATGCATTAGCCTTTTATACATTGCTGATTCCATTTGCTAATTTTTTTTAGATTTTTGCTTCTACATTCTGAGTGAGAGTGCCTCTAGCTTTTCCTCCTCATCGTGTTCTTGTAAAGTTTGGTAGTAAAATTAGTTTGGCCTGATAAAACATGTCAGTTAGTGCTGCCTTTTCTTTATTCTCTGGAAGTGTAGCAGGAAACCAATACAGACAAAGACTCCAGGCACCAGTTGGAAGAGGAAGGGGCTTTATTCTCCAGCCAGGAGCCTCAGTGGACTGGTCTCCTAAAACCTGACCCCACCGACTTAATCTCTTGCCTCTCTTTTAAACATTTTTTAAGGCTAGGATGCACATGAAAGTCATGAAGGATGTGAGAGATGTGATAGACGTGAAAGTCTCGGGACTCAAGGGGAAGGTCAAGTTGGCTTGTGCCCTTGGTACCGGTTGGGCTACCTATCCTCTAGGGCAAGGCAAGGTTAAGGAAGTTACAAGTTTACTATCTAGGCCCAGCACCTATCAAGGTTAGGGCATACAGATAACAGAGACATCTGCTGCAGTAGAGGTAGGAGTGTGACAGACTGGTTAATGCCTATTCAGAGTGACTAGGACAGACCCGTAGCTCTGCTTTTACTCTCTTGCCTCAGAAGAATTTGTATATAAGACTGCCGTTTTCTTCTTTCTTAAATATTTTGCAGAATCATTGAAGTTACCTGGGTCTTGGAACATTTTCTTTGGGAGATTTACAATTACATGTTTAATTTCTTTAATAATTTTTTTTATTAAATCATAGCTGTGTACATGAATGCAGTCATGGTCTTTAATAATTTTATACTTGTCAACGTAATATTTTTTATGTCAATTTTAAGTTGCATTTTGCCTATGAACTTTTCCATTTCATCAAACTTTCAAATGTATTGACTAAAGCTATTTATAATAATCTCCTCTTAACATCTCTCTAATGTTTGTATGATAAATCAGGAGCAAACTTCTGGCTTTGGTTATCCTCTCCTTTCTAGGTTGGTTTCTGTTTCGCTAATATCTGCCCTAATTTTTATTATTTTCTTCCTCTTGCTTTCTTAAGTTTTAATTTTCTGAATTTTGTTTTAGTTTTTATGTAACCTATTAGTATGGGGTTTTACTGTATGTGTTTAAAATATACATTTCTCTTTAAACACTGTTTTAGCTGCATCACACAAGCTTTTGACATGTCATATGTGTATCTTTACCACCTTGCAATTAAAATACTTTGTAATTGTTATGGTGATTAATTTTTGACCTGTGAATTATCTGGAAATGTATTTTAAAAGTGCATATAGCACATTTTGTTTGTATCTTTCACAATTTATTTTTAGTTTAATTCCTCTGTTGTCAGAGTATGTGATCTTCAACTCAATTTTGGAAATTTATCGCAACTTATTTTGTGGCCCCATGTATAATCAATCAGCTTTAAAAGTGTCCCACTGTTGCAGGAAGACGAGGCCCAACAGAGAGAAAGAGCACCCAAACACCACGGAGCTTACAGCATAGAAGAATTCCAAATGGCCAGTGCTCCCCCACTGACTTGGTCTTTCCCTTTTTATCCACAGTCAAAAAGTTCCACCCCACAGGTACCCTTCTCATTGGCCAGTTTGAATCAAGTGGGAAATGCTATTCCAGCCCCTACAGAACTACAGGATTTCACAGAACTTGGACATTTCCAAGTTCCAGGAAGTTAGGTTTACAAATTCCCAAGAGCTGACTCACTATGGAAAGACCCCCCTCAGGTGTATCCTTGTGGTCTCCTTGAGAAGACCTGTTCTCCTAGACCTCACCCTTCTCAGGTATCCTCTCTCACCACAAGCACTGAGAAAAGACTTATATTCTTTAGTTTGCAGGTACAGTGTTATATTTGTCCATTAGTTAAATCTATACTTTCTGTTGTTAAAATATCTCACACTAGTTCCGATTTTTTGGGCAGTTTTTATTATCAGTTACTGAAAGATGTAACCTAAAATCTTCCACTATGATTGTGGTTTATCTATTTCTCCTTTCAGTTGTTGCTTTAAATATTTTTGAGACTGTAAATTTAAAATTGCTATTTTCTACTTGGTGAATTAAAACCTTGACCACTATGAAGCATTTCCTTTTTTTCCTAGTAATCTTTCACATCTTTAAGTCACCTTACCTGACGATAATATAAGCCCACTACTTTTAATTTGGTTAAAATTTGCGTATTTCCCTCATCCTTTTGTTTTTGACCTTTTTGTAGCTTAGGTTTTAGATGTATCTCCCAAACAGCAAATAGTTGGAATTTTAAAAATGGAGTTTGACAAATCCTTTTCTTTCAATTGGAGCATCTAGAGTATTTACATGAAATTCAGTGTTTATGTTTGGTTTAAATCTACTGTCTTACCATATGTCTTCTATTTCCCTGTCTGTTCTTTTTTTCTTCTTGAGACAGTATCTCACTCTGTTACCCAGGCTACAGTGCCTTGGTGTCAGCCTAGCTCACAACAACCTCAAACTCTTGGGCTCACGTGATTTTCTGGCCTCAGCCTTCCAAGTAGCTGGGATTACAGGTGCCCACCCCAAAGTTCTCCACATCTCTTACCAATCTCCTCACTCCTATCCCATATTAGCTATAAATAAATACACTCCTGTTTTCTATCAACATAGTTTTTTTTCTTGAAGTTTACTTCAATGATATTGTTGTGTATGTGGCTACTTTCATTCAACCTGATGTTTTTTGAACTTTATTCGTGTTTGGCATGTAGGGTAGTTTGTTTCTATTTACTGAATGATATCCCATCGTATGACGGTATCACAATTTCTTTCCATTCTCATATTAATAGACATTTAGGTTGTTCCCATTTGGGGGTTAGTATAAATAAAGCTGCGATTAACTTTGTTCTGCAAGTGTTTTTATGAACATATGTTTTTTATTTCTTTGGGGTAAATATTTAGAAGTGGAATCTCTGGGTCAGAGGACATGTGCATATTTGATTTTACAAGACTGCCAAGCAGTTTTCTAAAGTAGTAGTGCCACTTTATATTTGCAGCAGCAATACATGAAAATTCCCATTGCTTCACATCCTTATTAACATTCGATATTATCAGTGTTTTTAAAATTAGCCATTGTGGTGGGTATGCAGTAGTATCTCATTATGGTTTTAGTTTGCATATCCCTGACTACAGATGATGTTGAATAATTTTTTGATTACTGACCATTAGTATATCTTCCTCTTTTTATTTATTTATTTATTTTTAACATTTATTTTATTTTATCTTTATATTTTTTGAGGCACTCTGTTGCTCCTGGCTAAAGTGCCTCAAACTCCTAAGCTCAAGTGATCTTCCTGCCCAAACCCTTGAGTAGTTGGGATTGCAGGAACCCAGTACAATGCCCAGCTAATTTTTCTGTTTTAGTAGGAATGGGATCTCACTCTTGTTCAGGCTGATCTCAAGGGATCGTCCTGCCTCAGCCTCCCAGGGTGCTAGGATTACAGGCGTAGACCTTCTTTTGTGATTTGTTTGTTCAACCTTTTTGCTTGAATTTTAAATTCAGTTGTTCATCATTATACTTTTGAGTTGTATAAGTTATTTGTAGATTTTGTATATAAGTCCTTTATCATAATTATATGCATAAAAAATATTTTCTCCCAGTCTGTATCTTGCCTTTACATTTTCTTCATGGTGTCTTCTGATTCGTGAAAGAAAGAAGCTTATTCATCAAATTATTCTTTTAGACTATCACCCTTGAGTTTTGTCTAAGAAATCTACCTACAAGTCACAAAAATATTGTGTTATTTTTAGAAGCTTTATAGTTTTAGCTTTTATATTTAAGTTATGATCCATCTTGAATCAATTTTGTGTATTATGCAAATGAAATTTTGTGTTATGAGTAAATATTATATTTTTATGTGGATAGTAACATACAGAAAAACAGGTATCATATGCTGAAAAGAATATATTTATCTTGTACCTTTGTCAAAGATTACTTAAATGTAAATGTATGGGTCTATTTCTAGACTCTTTCTTTCATTCTGTTGATTTCTTTATGTTTTCTAAAACCAGTATCAGACTGTCTTGATTAGTGTAGCTTTAGGTTACAGTAACTTAAGTCTCAGAAACAGGTAAGTCCTCTCCAAATAAAAGGTGAAGTTTATTCCACTGTCTCTTGAATTTGCATGGACTTATAATTGCTTTGACTGATATAATATGGCAGAAATGTTTCTATATGATTTCTTAGACTAGTTCAGAAGAAGACATGCAGCTTCTTCCATGGTCTCTAGAATAAGCCAGGCAACATGTAAACACTCTGACTACCCTGACACCACCATGCTGTGAGGAAGCTCAAGCTAGCTATGTGGAGAGGGCTATGCACAGTGAGAGATGCACTACTAGGCACAGATACTTCAGTCATTTCTGTCTAGACTCCAGGCATATGATTAAAGGAGTCTTCACATGACTCAAGTCCTGTCTATCTGTAACTTTGTGAAAGATCCAGAGCAAGAACAACCAGCTGAGCTCAGGCAACTCACAGAACTTTTAAAGATAATATCTGTTTGGAAGGAACTAAATTTTTTCATAGTTTCTCTGTGTGATATAGAAATAGATAACTAAAATGTTGGAGTATTTAAAAAGAGTATAAATTTTGAGAGTTGGAAAAATCTGGACTCAAACTTTGCATGTGACTTCAAACAGACACTATCAAATAACCAACCAGTTTGAGGGCTAAATTATTTATATATAATTTATTTCATCATTTGCTGTGGTTTGAATATGTTCCCCCCAAAGCATGTGTTAGGAATTCAATTTCCATTGTAATAATATTAAGAAGTGGAATTTTTAAAAAGTAATTAAGCCAGGAGGGCCCTGCAGAGTTACCACAGGGTGGGGAGTTCCAGCCAGGAAGAAGGACCTTGCCAGGTGAATGTCTTGACCTTGGACATTTTAGCTTCCAGAACTGTGAAGAATAAATTTCTCTTTATTGAAAATTACCCAGTCTATGATACCTTGTAATAGCATAATACATACCAAAGCATCATTCAATATATTTGTAAGTCCCTTCTGGGGATAGAGAGTGTGTTTAGGAGATGCATATGCAAAGACAACATAGCTTCTCTTCTGAAGGAGTTTACAGACAGTGCAGGGAAATAGATGTGTTTACCGCAGAGATAGCTGAGGAAATCAGGTCTTATTAGCAGCAATTGCTGTATGGCAAATTCTTAAAAAAAACATAGATGAATTCACACAAGACTGATATATAAAAGACATATGCTCAGTGAGAATGTCATAGTTCATCTGAATTCCCTCTTATACTGGCTACTGGGAGGTATCAGAACCAAAGGTGAGATTCGACATTAGTTGTTTCTAATTGTCTCTTCTCTTTTTCATCATTATTTTCGATTTTCTAGTTCTAATTTAATAGGTCATATCACCATGTCTTAAATTCTTTCAAACATTAAGCTGTGGTAAACTTATGAATAAAGTGTGTATTAGATCAATTCAAATTGAAAGCATAACTGGGGATCAATCAGTTATCTGGTTCTTGTTTTTGTGCATGGGACAGTCCCTGTGAGAACATACTTTTACTACAACCACTATAATTACAGCTACGACTATCAGGACTGTTGCGAGTAATAACCACAGCTGGTATTTGCTGAACATAGTATACCAGACACTGTGCTCAGTGCTTACATTAAGCATCTGCACGATTCTATAACATTCTGCAATGTAGGTGTTATTGTCATCCCATTTTAGAGACAAGAATGTTGGGACTTAGAGAGGTGAGTCATTTGCTCTAGGTAATGATGTGGCCAGGAAGTGTGCTTGGCAGCTCCATTGGTTGCCTGTGCTTTAGCATCAGGAGTTTGGTGCACGTGGCTCCAGGTAAACAGTGGATGGATGGGTTTTAATGATGTCTCAACCTGGCCCAACCCTCTTTACTCAAAGGCTTCACCTGGTCAGGCCCAAGGATTCTGAGGGTGCTGCAAGCCAAGAGCTGAGCCAGCACCCCTCCACACTCATCCCCCCTACACATGGAACCCCATCTGGATAAACACTTATATTTGTGAGCCCTGAATCCAAGGTTCATGTTCACTAAATCCCACTGTGTTTGGGATCATCATGGCTAGCAAGAAATGAGAGAATGGATTAAAGAAAGAAGTTAAATCTGGGCAATTATCTCAAAGTGTTTGAAAATTTAACAGAACAGTGACATTCAAAGCACACATCCCTGGCATCATTAAAATCCCTTTCCATCTGGGCGTTCATACCTATAATCCTAGCACTTTGGGTGGCCAAGGGAGGAGAATCGCTTGAGCCCAGGAGTTTAAGGTTGCAGTGAGCTATGATGATGCCACTGCACTCTAGCCAGGACAACAGAACAAGACTCTGTCTCCCAAAACAAACAATCAAACAAACAACCCAAAAAGAAAACCTCCCCAAAACCCTTTTCTTAAAAACTCAAAGGATGTATTTCTAATAGAGAAAATAAGGGCAGTGTAGTGGGAAACAGAGGGAAATATATTTGCTCAGAAGCAGAAATGGAACAAACCGGCTTTGAACACAATATGTGCCGGTCTGTTGTAAGCTCATTTAATTCTTCCTCATGGTGAAGTGAATAAGACTGGAGACTGTAGAACTGAGGGCGTCCACTTCTCAGTGGTGACTTTGGCAGGATATGATCCTTTCTGGGCCTTGGTTTCCTCGTTTCTAAAATAATAATAGTACATGCCTAATGCTATTGTTGTGAGGCTTAGTTAAGATAATACATGCACCAAATTTTGTAGGGGCACAATACATGTTAAGTACTGTAATTATTATATCAAGTGCTGAGCCTCCATGGAGGATCATGGTGTGCTTTGTGCTTGGTTGGTAGACAGGAACGGGTGGTCAGGGAGAGGGAGAAGGGGTGGCAAGAGGTGGGAGGGCTTGGAGGACTGGGGGAGTTTGTGCAGCTGGCAGTACTTGGGTCCTGGGTGGCTGGCATCTCAAAAGTGATGAGTGGGCTGTCATATTCTAAATCATAAGTGATTTTGGTAACATTTAATAGTGGTTTTCTCTTTTAAAAAAGTCTACACTTGTCAAATAAATTATATGTGTGTCAATCCTATAGCAGCTTCATCCAGAATTTGTGCTGATTTTGTCTCTGTGATTAGTGAAAATGTTATTAGTTTGGATATTGTGTACCAGTTCCAATTTTAGAACTTCTACAAATTTGTTAAAAGTTTCTTTTTTTGTTGCTGTTGTTCTCAACTTTCACCAGGAAGCAACTGAGCTCAGTCAATGTTTAGTTATCTATCTGGCCATTTGGATGTTTCCTGGTAAAGGGGAACTGAGGTAGGGTGTCTAACTGGTCATCAAGTTCCTTTAAGTCTACCATGGTCCTTATTTTCTTGGTCACTGCCCCAAGAGGGCCTCTCTAGCTGACATAAGGAACCAGAGTGTGGTCAGATGCGAGCATAGCCGCGGGCTCCATCCTGCTTGGCCCTCTCTGGCTGGCTGACTTTGCTCACATCCCTTCCCTCTGTTAGTTTCTCTTTCTGTAAAACAAGGAGGTTAGAACCCCTGACTGAATACTTTCCTCCAAACTCCACAACTTAGGGCTTTGGTGTTCGTTTTCAGAATAGCCTGGCCCAGCCAGACAAGCTGTCTGCTCCACCGGGCAGATTTAGGAATGCTTCTCAAAGGAGGGAATGTGCAACTTGAATGGCAGAGGAGAAATATCTTGGAGAATGAGCAGGGTTTGGTATTGCCATAAGATGTCACAAGCTGGGAGAGAGTGGGAAGAGGGTAGATGAGTTGGGAAGGAACTCAGCAGAAAGAACAGCTTGGGGGCAGGAGGCAAAGAGGAGAACAGAGCAGAGAAGGAGCCACAGCAAAACACTCCGAGGTCCTGAGAAGGCATCCTGATTGTCTCACAGCAAGAGAAATGGCCCAGCAACAGAAGGACTTCCAGATGGAGAGACTAGATTGGCCTTAAGACAAAGGGCAGAAGTGAGGTGGGGAAGAGACACACATAAGACCCCAGGACCACTGGCACTGTGTGTAAGGTTCTGCTTAGCAGGGCCTTGAGCAAGAGAATTTGCTCCAGGGCTATGCGGTGGGGCGGGTGATGGTCTCCCAACTTGGGAGCTATTGTGATGAGTGAAGGAGATGACGCACAGTGGAGGGCACATTATCTGGCTGTTATGCACTTTTAACAGATGGTTCCTATTTTAAATATTTGGCCAGAAGGAGCTCATAAGACTAGAGAGGGGAGATAATTTGGTCCAAGCCTAGAGCCTTGAGGAGGGATCTGGGGGCCCTAAGATCTCAGGAAGGCTTACCAGTGTAGGGGTGGAGAGGTTCCCTTTGGGTCAGCAAGCAGGGAAGCCTGTTGCAGGTGGTTAAGATCCTGGGACCCTGGAGATCAGAGGAGGAACAGCAGCACTGGCCAGGACTGAACTTCCTGCCAGCAGGTGTTTGGGGGTCAGCAGTAGGGGTGAAGTCACATTTATTTCAACTGAAAGAGAATAAAACAGTGTGACTGTCTTATACACCTAAATCTGTGAAATAAGACTCATACCTTTGTATCTGCTGTTCCAACGTATAGTGTTATTCTGTGTAAAGAGGGAAAGAAATAAATACAGAAATGATGAACATCAGGGAGGAGGAACAAAACTTGAACTTGAGCTTTGTAAATACGTACAAGAAAAGATGAGAAAGACAAAGACAAAGAAGTATGTGGCCCTCTCACCTCTGTTCTACACATGACCCTTGGGGGCTCTGGTCTGGAAAGTCAGGACTTTGGAGGAACAAATTTTTTCTCTCTAGAGAAAAAAGAGACTGGGATCAAGTCTGTCTCCTACATAG
This sequence comes from Galagoides demidoff, assembly GCA_963574575.1. Lineage (NCBI taxonomy): Eukaryota > Metazoa > Chordata > Mammalia > Primates > Galagidae > Galagoides > Galagoides demidoff. The sequence goes on from CAUYQV010166620.1 coordinate 23,626, forward strand.
AAGGGGGCTGACGTGCCCCAGTCTCTAGGTTCACCTGGGAAATCTCCCCATGTGTCCATGCTGGACTCACCTTGCTTATGCGACCTTAATTGCCCTGGGACCCTGGGGGACACCTCCACCACCACCCTGGTTCTCAGGGGATCGTCTAAGCCTATGAATGCAAAGGACAGGGTATGAAAGAGAAACTTAGAAGCCCGGCTGGGGGGTGAGAGAGGTGCTCAGGTGTAGAAAAAGCTAAAATGCCCTGACTTTTTCTAAGAGGATAGAGGAAGCCACTGTGTGGAGAGAAAGAGGAGCAGATGAGGACAGAGGAGAGGTCACTTCCCTTAGGGAGTGTGGGAAAAAGGACTGTGGGTGAAGAAGATACTTCACATGGGGCCAGGTGGACCAGAACATGCCCTTAGTGACAGGTGCCCTTCATGGAGCATCCTCCAGAGACTAAGGGAACACCAGACGCAGAGCCTTTGTTCTAGGAAGTCCGCTCCATTGGCTGATTTTTAGGCCGTGCTCCCTTTGGTGAAGGTGGGGGGAAAAGGGCTGGGGTCAGCTGCCAGGGTGGGGCAAGAGGGAAGAAGGAGGTCCTGGCCTTCAACAAAGCTGCTGCAGTATTATTTTTTTAGTATACTGGAATTTTTAATATATTTTATTTGAGAAACAAAGTGTCTTTTCTTTTTAAGAAAAGATTTTAAAATTAGTCTGATGATATGGACATACGATAAAGCCCAGGAAAATAGCTTTCTCTTCCACTATTTCAAGGCAGCTGGTGAGTTGACACTCAATAGGAAAGTAGTTGTCAGCCAGGGCCTGGAGTGGCCCAGATGCTGTGCTCAGCTCAGGGAGCACCGCTGAGGGCACAGGGGTTGCTGTGCGGATGGAAGGGACCCTGAGGCCACTGGCTCATCTCCAAAGTAGGTCCAGATTTCCCACTGGACAGAGAGAAAGAAAAGATGCCGGAGGGGTGGACACAACTTCCCAGGCTGAGCCTTTGCTGGCACTCTGGGGAATTCCCGAAGCTCTCACCTGCTCCAAGATGCTTCATCCAGGGCCGTGTGGCAATTTGTCCAGGTTCATCCCCATCTTCCTTCCTTGTACTTGACACTTCAGTAGCACCAAACTGCTGATAGTAATTCACTTACTTGTTCACTTACTTATTTGTTTCCAATCTCTCTAGCTGGAATTTATTTTTTTACTTTCTGTCCTTTTGGAAAAAACAAAACAAAACAAAAACCACCACTTATCCCTGGCCAGACCTTGCCTCTTCCCAGAAGCTACCCTTTTCTTGTTGTATGAAGTTTATCTTGTGCTCTCAGCATCCAACTTTCTTGTCTTGTACTAAATCCTTGGTTGATCTTGGGTAACCTTGGATGAGGGAGTTGTGACAAAACTAGGAGATTTTCATATTAATTTGAAGGTGAAATCTGAAGTGTTAAAAGTATGTCTCTTGGGCTGGGTGCGGTGGCTCAGGCCTGTAATCCTAGCACTCTGGCAAGCAGATTCAGGAAGAGCCCTTGAGCTCAGGTGCTTAAGGCCAGCCTGAGCAAGAGCAAGATTCCATCTCTACTAAAAAGTGAAAAATGTGCTGGGTGTTGTGGTGGGCACTTGTAGTCCCAGCTACTAGGGAGGCTGATGCAGGAAGATCACTTAAACCCAGCAGTTGAGATTGCTGTGAACTAGGCTGACATCACAACACTCTAGTGTGGGCAACAGAGTGAGACTCTGTCTCAAAAGATCTATCTATCTATGTATCTTTGTATCTATCTATCTATCTATCTATTGCTGGGACAAGTTGGAAAATGTTGAACTGGGAAGCAGGTGGGATGGTGGGAGGAGGCTGTATCCATCAGGGTGCAGGCAGAAAAAGAGAAATCATACTTCATATTTCAAGAGAGGAGATTTAATGCAGGGGCTTGGTTATACAAATGTTGAAAGGCTAAAAGAGCGAAGACCCTGAAGGTATCACTAGAAGCAGGAGGTAGCTGCCACTCCTAGGCTTTTACACAACAAGAGAAGATAGGATGATCAGAGACAAAGAACGTGGAGGAGAAACCCCTTTGTGACTAGTCCTCAGATATCTGGGCAGGGGCACCTCTTGGCCTGACCTTGGACTCTGAGGGAAGGCAGGCAGCTGACACTGAGATGACAAAGTGGCCCGTCTGTGTCTGGATGGTGCTGGTGTCTGAGCAGCTGCTCCCAGGCAGACCCAGTGAGGCTGGTGCTTGAGGCTGTGGCTGTTTTTTTCCTGCTGGAGAAAAGCCAGCAGAAATGGAGATGAGGAAATCTCTCTCTCCTCCTGTCACCTTCCACCCACACAGTGTGGCAGCAGAATGCAGCAAGATGGCTGGGCAGGGGAGCCCGGGAGGGAATTGTTCTGCCCCTGGCACTGCAGAGCAGCATCCGGAAGTGTGAGCTCCCAGCTGAGAGGTGGCAGGTAAGAAGCCTGCGCAAGCACCTTCAGCTAAGAGGAGGGTTGCTGATCCTCAAGGGATGAATTTGCTTTTAAGAATTAGGAGGAAGAATCTGGCCAGTCTTGTTTCACAGTGTGCCTGGGACCTGATCTGGGCTTCAGCTCCACAAGCTCAAACTCCAGGTTGTCAGTTCGCCCTGTATAATCAGGGCACACTAGCCATGTTGCCTGGGGATGACCCTGGGAAATGGGCACTGCTGCCCCACATGGTAGGTCCACTCTAGCAACAGGACCGGGTATCTTGTCAACCAATCCGCTGTTCTGGGGGCGGGTACGCACACTCTGGTGTAGTCACATTCTCCGACTTGTCGTTTCCTGGGCTCCACCACGCCAAGAGCTTTGCATGTTACTGTTTACCTTTCTGGATCACATTTTAGTGTTGGGGGGATTTGGAGGACACTCTGGCCTATGCACAATTATAAGCCAACTCATGGGGGGCTGCAGAGGACATATGGTTTTTTGGGGGGGTTCTTCTTCATATCCCTCATCCCTTTATTAGCAAACTCCCTCCTTCCTTCTCTTCTGTCATTCCTCCCTTTCTCCCCTGCCTTCCCGCTCCTTTTCAGGTACTGTTGGCAACTCTCAGTTTGGCTTCCTCAGACCACAAAGTTGGACATGGCCCCTATTTCCCTGACCACAGGACTTGTGTCAAGGGTAGGGATAGGAGACCCACGTAGCACCTGCTGGTCTCCTTCCCTGGAGTGTAGAGAAGGGCTCTCTCCTTCCTTCAGGGTCCCCACGCTGTCTATGAGCACACAGGTCTTGGGGGGAGTGTGGGAACCAGTGTGTACAGCAGAGCTGGGCTTTAAGAAGGGAGGAATGCTGAGAACATAATTTAGCTGTAGTCCCTGGATCCACTCACCCCATTCTCCCTAGTTACAGAATTAAACAAGCCTCCATCTTCCTCCACCTCACTTGACCAGATAAATCTCTTGCAATTTATGCCAAGGAGATGACATTTAATGACCCTATTCTTAGCTTCTGAAAATTATTCTCATTTGGTGTCCATACTCCTGTATGAGTGAACACATATCTAATTGTGAGAAATCAATACACATTTGTATGCCAAGTCCAGATTTTGAACTTTTCTTTTAACGACCAAGGTGGATTTTGGCCACACTAAGCAACGAAGCTAAGATGTAATTACCTATGTTTGCTTGCGTGTACGTACAAACTTGTTCCATGGGTGGCATTCAGATAAAGCAATCTTTCTGAGTTTGTTTTCTCACCACTCTTAGACATCACTATGGAACTCTCTGTGGGTTGTGCTGCCTGCTCTTACTTTTCTACCAGCTTGTAGGACATTTGACAATCACAGCTAACTGGCAGGGAAGTGGAGTGGGGAGAACCTCCGTACCCTGCCAATCCAGTTGGCTTCCCGACAGTGCACTCATCCATCCACTCAACCCAACCATCCTTGTGTTCATCAGTAGTTTTGTGAGTAAAGACCCACCCAGGGACAGTACTGAGTGTTGGGGACACAAGTCAGATACATGCCTGTCCTTAGATAAGCTTATAGCTTATAGCCTACTGGAGAAGGCAGATTAGGCAAATACATTAGAGTGGAGTATGCTGGATAGAAGTGCTGGGTGCTAAGAAAAACAGAAAGGAGATACCTAACTCAGACTTCCCAAGGAGGTGGGACCTATGGTTTCATTATCAATGGTGACTGGGGCTGTCTGGAAAGAAGGGCAGAGTGGGAGGCCATGGCACCAGTAAGGGGAGGGCAGAACACAGCTAAGAGCTAATAGTTCTCAGCAGAGCAAACAGCTGATGTGTAGATGTGGAGCTAAGAAAGACTTTAAAGGAATGAAGGTCTGGCTGAAATTTTCAGCGTGAGGGCACAGAGATAAGGGAGGATACAGTGGCTCATCCTTCCCTGTTCAAATAAGGATTCATGATAGCCTCTCTGGGTGTAAGCCTGGGGCTCTGGGAGCTTCTCTGGTTGGCATGTTCCCATGGAGATGCAGGGAGCCCTCCTAGCCAGCAGGCCACCACACAGGGAATAAAACATCTGATGTCTTCAGTACTGCTCTATCTAGACTGTATCCTTAGTTCTCTCTTCCTGTGGAACAGCTGACTGGTTCATCTATTTGAAAGGAGTAGTGAAGACAGGGAGGGTTAATAGATGTTGCCAGGGAAGCTGGAAGAAGTTAGGGAAAATCTAGGGCCAGTTTCTGGTACAGAAAAAATGTCTCTCCTTCCTCTTCAGTAGTAGTGAAGAAAATTAAATGAGAGTGTCAAAATGATGAGCCGAAGTGCCCGAAGGTCAATGTCTAGTGCTTCATTGAGAATGTGGGCTTTAGACTATTTGTGTTCTGATTCTGGCTCTTCCTTGTTTTGGGTGGGGGTGGGGGGGTACAGTGTGGGCAGCTTTGTTAATCTCTGGTCTTTTTAGTTCATAGTAGGATGTGGAGATTAGAGAATGAAATATAATACCTGATACACAGTAGGTGTTGAGTAAGTGAGTGACGATATTATCTTTACATAATATAGGTATCATTGGATTGTTATCAGGATTAGATGATTTCATATAAGTAAAGTGACTGGCCCATAAGAAACACACATCCCAATGGTTTCTACTATTGTTTTTGCTGTTATCAGAGATCTTTTAATTCTGTGTATGGAGAATTCCTGAAGTCTCTTTTCTTATTATGAAAAGATTAAGAAAGGAATCAGTATTTGGCAAATAGAACAAAGGAGAGGTAGCAAATAGGTTCATCCCGTGTGACACCCAACCAGTGGGCAGTGGGTGCCTGAAATGTGTATCAAGTACTATATCCCCAGGCACGTCTGGCTCAGCAGAAAAGGGTACTCTGTGATCAATTAGTGATGTCTGTTCTGTGTAACAAAGGAGGCTGTTCTAGCATGTGTGCTACGGATTTGCCTTCTTTAGACTGAAGCCTCATTCTAGACAGTCCATCCAGGAGCCTATAACAAAGGGCCAGGTCTGACCTTGTCCACTTGTGCCACTCTCCACTTGCTCCATGTTTTACTCTCAGCACAGAGTTGAGACATGGCCAGAGCCCAAACCCAGCTGCCTTTTCCTCAGGCAACTTTGGCTGGCATAAATGGAGACCTGTAAATCCACCATGTGGATGACACAGGCTGTGTGCCCAGCCCGGGCTCTGCAAGCGACAGGAGTGGAGGGAGTTGCTTAGTGACACGACACAAAGGGTGTCTTTGATTCATCACCCAGCCCCAGCCCCGAGCCCGTGGCCAGCAGCGAGTACCGGCTGCAAATGGGCAATAGAACGCCTTTAGAAATGTCACTTTGCTGTAAAATGTAAATGTTTAACATTTAGACACGAACACTGACTCCTCAAATGCCTAGCTCTGGGTGGCTTTTTTTCATTCTCTTAGGGAATCTTTGTCCTCCTGTGGTGAGAGATTCCACTGCATGATTTACACCCTTGTGCTTGTTAAATTGCTGGCATGTCTTGCCCCAGATAGGGCAGCAAAGCAGTAGAGTTTTGCAGGAGACTTTATACCTTGCCTGCTAATGCGGAGTATTAAATATCCAGTGCAATTCCATCCCCAGCCACTGCTCAGAGGTGCTATGAACCCTGAACATAGGAGATTTCGTTTTATTTCCAATTATCCAGGACTTCAAAATATAAGATTGTGTCATTGAAGGTCAAGAAAGACCAAAAACAGCAATAAAGAATGTTCACTGGGAGTTCTGTCCTTTCGACCTGCTCATCAGCTAACTCTGTCTCATGGGTCTGGGACTAAGAACTCCAGGTAAGTCAGGGGTATGAGTGATTGTTCTTAGGCCAAATTCCTTTTCTCCTAAGACACAGCTAATGAGGCTGAGTCCAGTAGCTACTCCAGGTCTCCTGATGACTGGCCTTTACATAGAGGTAGACCTAGCAGAAAAAGTAGGTTGAACTTGAGAGATCTGGGCAGGCTCAGAGCCAGGGGAAGAAGGCAATTAAGTTAAAGGAATCACTGGGCAAAGGGTGGGAGGGTCTGGACAACAGTTTCACATAACTTATATTTCCCTTTAGAGCAAATTTTTTGTTGAATTTTTCTTTGCATCCCTCTGCTTGGCGCCTCCCACAGTCTTGATCACAGTGGCCACTTAATACTATCTGTTGAATTGATTAAATCAGTAATGAGTCACAGGCAAACTCAGCACTGGCCCAGGAGATTAAGTCTAATGTTCCAGTGAATGAATTTTACAACTTCAGCTAAGTCTCTTAACTTCTCTATATGTGATTTTATGTTATTCCTGTCATATTCTTTGGAAGTCACTAGGGTAGAGGTAATTAGTCTTAATTTACCAATAAGAAACAGAGGCTCAGACAGGTTACAGAGTTTTCTTGTGATCACATCAAGTCAGTATAAAGCCAAGATATTATTATTATTATTATTATTATTATTATTATTATTATTATTGTTTTACATTTACAGCATTGAATGTTCACAACTGTGCACTGCAAGTATCCAGGCTGAGACTACAGTGAGGCAAATCAGGGCTCTCTTACAACTGAAAGTTGGGGAGGAATTGCTTTTTCAGGGAAGTCAAAGAACAAAGAAACACAGGAGCATTTAAACACTGACCCAGGCTGAGTCCTGGGGGCTCTTTTTCCACCTTTCCTCAACAGGGTAACTGATGACACCTGCCAGTAGGTCTTGGTCGGATCTGCCCCTCAGAGGGTAGAGGCAGTCAGAGGTTTGGGTGTTCCCTGCATGACCCATCAGTGTGGCTTGTAACCATCCAATGTCCTGATATAAGGACACTTTCAATCACAGTGTGTTAGAAACCCAACCCAAACTATCTGAGGCACAAATAAGAATGAAGAGAGAGAAAGAGAGAGAATGTATTTGATGAATACTGAAATGTGTAACTGCGGGGAAAGGGGGCCTCAGAAGTCATTGGAATTTGGGATCTCAATGATCCAAGGAATTTTTTTCATCTCTAGCCTTCAATTCTTTCCCCTCATTTGTGATAAAATTATTTCCATAGTAGTGAGAAAAATAGAATCAATAAAAGTTCTCATGGCCCATGTCCTGGATCTTGCCATCACTGAAGGAGTAATAGCTCTTCTTCCTTATTTCCAGTTTAAAAAATTTCAAAGGAAGACTCTGATTGGCTGGTTTTGTTAGATGCTCACCCTGGGATTGACTGGTGGGCTTGAAGTCATAGTCGCTGGAACCAGTAAGGCCACTGGGGCCACCGCTATGTATACAAACTCCCTGTGGGTAGAGGGGCTTCTGAGCTGGACACCAGACCCAACCCCGCTGCTTTCTACAGCCACCTCCGTGATCAGCAATGGGGCAACATTAGACACTCTGCTTTGCAGCCGTCTGGCCCAGCAAGGCCTGCAGGACCAAAGCTAGTAGAAGCATTACGTGTGGGAAGCCCATATTTTGTAGTCTCTTCTGGGATCTTTTCTGTCATTCCTTTGGATCCCTGGAAGTCACCTGATCACTTCAATCACTTTGGTCCATGGAAACCAGTCTGCTGAGTCAAGCACACTCATCACACAGCCATAGCAACCCTTCTCACGAAATCCAGGACTCCTCGCTGGGGAAATAGCGTTCTGGAGCACTCGGAGCTTCTCTGACCTATTTCCAGGAATGATGCCGTGAAGCTCAGCAATTCTCGTGGGAATTTCTGGGCTCTAAAACCTAGCACCTGCTGAGGCTACCCCCTAGAGCTCTCCACCTCCCCAACAAAGTGACAGGACTAGTCTTGGTGTCAGTAAAATCCTTTACTCACTGAGCTAAAGTTCTCTGTGCTGTTTTCAAGGAAAATGACAACACCTGGAGCAAACCGGGAGCTCCACGGGGCACCTCTAAGTCATATTTTTACTGTTTCTTATCTTGGCTAAATTTTCACTAAAGCCAGAAGGTTACGGAAAGTAGAAACATAGTCTCCCAAAACTGGGTTCCTAGAGTTCAGCGAGTGGACCGGTATCGGCGCCTCTTTTGAAGTACTTGTTCAATGAATCCAAAGAAGGAATATGAGAGGTAGTATAATTTGTTGACAGTAGCGCGGATTTGGGTTTTTTTTTTTTTTAAGTTATTTAAATTTAAAAAGCAGGAATGTTTGTGACCTAACTTGGGTAAACAGAGAAACTCGCCTATAGTTCTCCTGCAGTAACCTTATGTTTTGGCTCCTCTGGTCTTTCATACAATGGTGTGTAACCCCTGTGTGGCCCACTATGAGAATGGGCATGAAGCGATTGTGCTGTTATACCAATGAGCTCCTACTACCAAGATGTTTATGGCATTACACAAAATGTATAATGGAAAGCCATTTCCAGGTGGAATCTTAATAGGAAGTTATACTTCTTATCAGAGGGAATTTAGATATTTCCTCCCTCGGGGAACACTTATGCAGACCTAGGGAAATGTAAATGTATAAACAGTGCCTGAGGCACAGAGAAAAATGCCATTCTTAGGATTAACAGACAAAATAGGCACCGGGTATTTTACAAATCATTTTGTAGAGAAACCATATCTTTTAGGTAAATCGCCTGTGTTTTACAGACTCTACTTGGGAAATGTCTTAAGCAAAGACTAGAAATTTCTCCAGGGAGACACAAGGGACCCTGAAGAGTCAGACGTTTTTGCTCAGGCAGTTTGGGATATAAGGGAGAGGATCTACAGAATGTGGGAGGAGAGGCCCTTGGAGGAGGTCAGACAAACTCTGTTCCATTACTCACACCAAGGTTTTGAAGAGGAATCAGAAGCTTACGGCCTCATAGTATGTTTGCCCATCTCTGAAGTAGTTTGGGTCTAGAGTTTTGACAATTCTTTTCCTAATCTCCATGAAATCCTTTGCTGTTAAATTAACCATGGTGATGTTGGTCAAATGATTTCACTTGGTTTGGTTTATGAAATTTGTGGTTCTTTCTAGATCTAAAATCCTTTGATCAGGGGTACATCAGCAGGGCAACCATGTTGCACAATTCACAGGTTCCTCCTGGAGTGGTACAGTGCACTGCCCAGCAGACATTCGCAGTGACCCTGAATGTGTGGTCTTTCCTTTATAAAAGTCTGACCCCGCGATGCCCACCATGTTATCACACACCGGGTTTCACCGTAGATTAATGACATCTCTGGTGCAACAAACACCCACTTGGGGTTAAGTTGCTGATGTGTTTCTTCCAGTCCATGCCTGTTTTCACCAATTCTTGCAACTCACTAGTCATGTTTTGCCAGAGGAGGGTATCTGAGGCCTCGCCTGGTATCCTTCCATCCTCCCAGCCTCTCCTTAGATTTACCCAGGTCTAGGACAAACCAGAGGAAGGTCCTAAAGCCTTTTAAAGTTGAGGAAAATGCCCAGAGACATCTTTATTTATTTTTTTTATTAAATCATAGCTGTGTACATTAATGCGATCATGGGGTACAATGTGCTGGTTTTATATACAATTTAAAATGTTTTCATCAAACTGGTTAACATAGCCTTCACATTTTCGTAGTTATTGTGGTAAGTCATTTATATTCTACATTTAGCAAATTTCATATGTATCCTTGTAAGATGCACCATAGGTGTGGTCTCCCCAATTACTCTCCCTCCACCCAAACTCCCTCCTCCCCCTCCAGAGACATCTTTAACATACAGATTCACATGTCTCTAGACCAGAGATTCTGATGTAGTAAATAGGTCTGAGATGTGGCCCCAGAAATTGTATTTCTACTGAGTTGAAGCTGTTGCTACTGGTGCTGCATTTTTGGTAGAAATAGTCTAAAGCAATTTTAATTAGGAAAATGGGACCTTTTGTATTTGATTTCTGCTTCTTCTATTTCCTAATGGTCCCCTCTTCCACTCGGCCTCCAGCTTGGCCATGTATATTCAATGTCACTATGGAGTAGGGCAAGTAGGATTGCAGACATTTTCCCTGCTCCTGAAGTCAACATTGCCTAATGACTTTAACAAATGCAAATACATACAATGGCATCCAACCCGCACATGTCTGAGGGGTCATCATGGTGGTCACAGTCTGGCCATCCAGCCGTCAGTGCTCTGGGCTAATGGCTCCTCATCAGAGCAGCTTTCTGAGGTACCTGTTAATCCCTCTATCTGAAAAGAGCCACAGCCCCTGTAACAGCAATTTCAAAGCTGGCTTCTGGCTTTATTAAGTTAGACTTTGCAAGGGAGATGGAGGCAGAAGCGTCTAATATCGAAGAAATGGCTCTGGAGGAAGAGAGCCAACCTCTACAGGTAGCCCCCAATTGATCTCTTTCTCTGCCTCTGCTGGACACCCACTCTTCTCTCCTACAGCTGTTCTGAGCCTATTCCAAATACCACCAGAGCAAATATTGATCCCTTTCTCGCCTGAACTGGGGCTGGGAATTTTCTTTATTTAGGAGAAATCAGGTGTAGTAACTAACTGCTATTGATTGCCTGGCTGGTGTTTGTGTCCACCTCATCCCTTGCTCCCAGGGAAAGCTGATTTTATTTATATTTCCGCTCTTTTCTGTTTAGTCATGTGCTTCAAGGGGGGCTGGCCTCACTCTTACAGCCAGCCCTGGTTGTTTTAAGCTAATTGTAGTGTTTTAGTTCCCATCTTAGTGATTGGTTTAGGTGTGAGTGTGTGGCACAATTCTGGCCAACAAGACTTGAAAGGGAGTCTGCTGGAGAGCTCCCGAGGAAGTTTTCTCTCATTACTTGCACAGGGAAAGATCTCTGCTTCCTTTGCCTGCTGACATTTGTGGGGTGACACCCAGATCTGCTGTGAGCATCTTGTGACCACAAGAGAAGCTGATCTGGGAGAAAAGCTAATAGACTGAAGACAGAAGAATATCAGAATGGAAGGACTTAGGGCCATGAACCACTGAATCTCCTCTACCTCAGACTTCCCCTTGGATCAGATGAATATTTGATGGCTTGAGTCACTTAGAATTAGTGATTTCTGCCACTTGTAGCTGAAAGATATATGTGTGTGTGTGTGTGTGTGTGTGTGTATTTATTTACTAACATAGACAAAAACAAAATAGGACCAAAAAATTATACACCTACAGGTAAGAGCTTTATAGGACTCAGGCTTCTGATTCAAACTCTAAAGGTACACTTATGGCACAATTCACAGGACATCTAATTCTACTTGTCATTCCTCAGTCATTCTGACTACAGACCCAAGAAAGGGACAGGTTGGTGCAGCGCCAGTCCCAGATCCAGATTCCTGGCTCTTGCTCAGTGTACACTTCACTGGGAGCAGGTTTCACTCAGGGGGTGTCTATGCCAGCCTTCATGGGCCCTGCCTAGCCCCTGCACCCTGAAAGTGAGAGGCTCACGCATCTCTGGTCCCTAAAACTTCCTCTTTGTGGGCTTCAGGACAGCTGCCCTGACCTTGAAGACAGCACCTTTGTTTCTCTGAAAAGTCTTTATAAATATCCGAGGACTTTCTGTTACATTTTTTTCATATTCACGTTGACTGATGCATATATGAGGAAAGCAACAGCCCCTCTTTCCTAATGAAAAGGAAACCCAGATCATCCCAAGTAGCCCCCAGAGGTAGGCTTGCATCTGCGTGTGAGGAGGAAGGTCTCACATCCCTGACAGGGGTCACCAGACAGTCACTTTTCTAACTGACCTGGCTGCCACCATCACATTAAGAAGGTGTGGCTCCTCCTAATGAAGACATAGCCCTCTCTAGTTATCCACAGTCCCTGTGAAATTGGACCAGAATAGCTGAGAAGCCTGCTCTGAAGACTCAAAGATAGCAGAAAGGAAATAGAAAACAACATAATATCAGAAAACGAGTTTATATGGCCTAGTTTTCTCATCTTCAGTGTTACTGCCTTTAAAGTCTTTGTACATCAGTGTAAAACTACAAAATTATAGTTTTGGGAATTACAGACAGAGTCTTGTACTGAACCAAGGGAATTTGGTGATGGTGGCTGTTCTCTAGTAGTCTAAACCTCAGCAGTAGATGCAACGCAGGTGTCCAATAAACACATATGTAATAAATACATACCTGTACCACCAAGGGGAGCAGGAGGAGGCTTTGATTGAAGCATCAACCTTAAAAATATTTCTAAATAAAGGTGCAACAAGATCATATACAAAAAAGAGCAGAGGGCAGCACCTGTGGCTCAAGGAGTAGGGCCCTGGCCCCATATACCGGAGACAGCAGGTTCAAACCCAGCCCTGGCCAAAAACTGCAAAAAAGAAGAGCAGAAAGAAAGGAGTCTGAGCTGCTTATGGAAAAGACTACACTAAGTTTGGAAAGGAAGAGCTATATCTTTATGGTGGGTTGGTTGGTTGGTTTGGGTTTTTGTTTGTTCCTTTTTGCAGAGAAAATGATGGTAGTCTTGAAGGATAACAGAGGGACAGTTGACATCAAAGAGTATTTGAGTTCCTTGAATAAAGGGCTACTTTGCCTCATGGTGAGTGAATGGATAAATAGCAGAAGACTTATAAAAACTGGTGAGATACCAGGAGATATATTAATATATTTGTAATCCTATTT